>JAOTQR010080085.1:0-10109 GCA_025774065.1 Solanum ossicruentum
TCCGCTTTGGGGCGTTACGTATCGCCGTCCCCCTCACGGTTTTGTCTCCTTGGGTTTTACCCCAAAAGGCGCCTACACATGTAAAGTTCCAAACTCAACATATAGCCCAGGAACTCCCCCCTTTTTCCAACAGACCCAACCTAGGGGCCGTGACTGGTTTCATCTTTTCTTTACCAATAATATTTAATTTTACATTTATCTTTGAATAATTTATTGTAATTTCTTCATGTCTATGTGGAGTTAAACTTCTCGTTCTAAGATTATGGGAGCTAATAAGATGATGATTGTTTAGTCATTGTTAATTCGAAATATTTATTTATCATATTAGTTGTTCTTATATTACTTTTATCCGTACTTCTTAGCCTGATCAATTTTGCTCACTCTGGATTCGAGAGATGTTGGAGTGGATAAAATACAGCAGTATAGGGAGCTTGTTCAACACTAGGAAACTAGATTGATTTATGTAAGGGAGACCTGTGAAAACTACCCTTACACCTCTCTTAGTTCAAAATACAGGAAGATAACGTTAAAGCATTTTTATTGATGTGTCTATCCCCGCTCAACGATGCAGTTAGGCAGTCAACAAAGATAGGCTGGCAGAGGCATGCAACCTTGTTCAGGTAATTTTAACCCTATGAATCAGTAACTAGATAATCAAATAATTTGATGAAATTAAGGCTAAACATGATTATTAGTTAAACCATAATCATAGCTTAATTCATTCATTGATTGTGTAAAAATATCTCTTTTGGTTAATTGTTCACTGCTTAAATAAATAATTAGAATTAAAATAACTTAGTAAATAATTAATCAACAAGTCCTTTGGGTTCGACATCCGGCTTCTAAAAAGAGCCACTATATTACTCTGGTTGACCACGTGTACTTGCGTGTGCTAGGGAAACAACACGTATTACTATGGATTTTGTGACTGGATTACCCATAACATTGAGTAATTTTGACTCGGTTTGGGTGATTGTAGACAGGTGACCAAATCAATTCACTTCATTTCGATAAGGACTAGCCACTGTGCGGAGCAGCTAGCTAAAATCTAGATACATGAGATTGTTAGATTAGATGGTTTGCCTATCTTTACTATGTTAGATCGAGGTTCAGTGTTCACCTCTCACTTTTGGAAGGCATTGTAGCATGGTTTAGGTACACGATTAGACATGAGCTCAGCATTTCATCCCCAAGACCGACGGCCAGTCTGAGCGGAGTATTCAGGTATTGAAGGATATGCTTAGGGCTTGTGTGATTGATTTCAGTGCCCGATGGGATCAACATTTGCCCTTAACGGAGTTTGCTTATAATAACAGTTATCACTCCAGTATTCAAATAGCATCATTTGAGGCGTTGTACGAGCATAGGTGTTGATCACCTATTGGGTAGTTCAACTCAGTCGTTGTTGATGCATTAACCACTGATTTGCTCAGAGATGCTATAGAGCGGGTACGCCTAATTCAGAGTCGATTGTTGACAGCCCAAAGTCGGCAGAAGAGTTATGCCGATAGGAGAGTTCATCCCTTGGAGTTTATGGTAGGTGATCATGTCTAGTTGAAGGTTTTACCCATGAAAGGTGTGATGAGGTTCGGAAAGAAGGGTAACCTTATCCTAAGGTTTATTGGTCCGTTTGAGATTCTGAGAAGAGTAGGCGAGGTGGCTTATAAGTTGGCTTTACCACCTAGATTGTCAGCTTTCCATCCATTATTCCGTGTCTCCATGCTTCGAAAATACATATCGGACGATCTCATGTTATTTCTTATGATGTCGTAGAGTTGTGTCCAAATTTGACTTATGAGGAAGATCCAGTACCCATTCTAAATAGACAGGTTCGTAGGCTCAGGACTAAGGAAATTGATTCAGTTAAGGCTAAGTGGTAATATCAGCCTATTAAGGAGGCAACATGGGAAACGAAGTTCGACATATGTTCCAAATATCCTCATCTTTTTGAAGTTTTTAGGTACTTTCTTTACCTTATATTCGAGGATGAACATGATTTTTAGTGGTGGATAATGTAATTACCCTAATAAAAGATTAAAAATTAGTGTTATGTATATTGTCTTTCATTAAAAAAAGATAATACAATATATCTTGTCTTCCATTAAGAAAAGATAATGCAATATGTCTTGTTTTTCATTAAGAAAAGATAATGTGATATATCTTGTGTTCCATTAAGAAAAGATAATGTAATATGTCTTGTCTCCATCAAGAAAAGATAGTGTAATATGTTTTGCCTTCCATTAAGAAAAGATAGTGAAAAATGTCTTATTTTCCATTAAGAAAAGAAAAAGAAAAAATATAGTGGTAATGCTTTAAAACCATGAATTTCTAAAGAGTTGAATTTGAAGGATAAGTAATGATTATTTGAGTACTATGTTCTCCTTCCTCCACACTATTGTCACACCTCGGGAGGGTACCGTAGACGTAACTGGCACTCGGAGGCTATCGCTAGCCCCCAAGCCAACTACCTAGTCTCATTGCATTCGTTCAATCAACTCATTTGTGGAAGATATAAAGAGAATAATAGACTATCAGTAAGCTATCACAATCACTATCATATAAAGTACAAAAGAAGTATCTTAATAGAAAGGAAATGGGAAATAATCAATCCCTATATCAACAATCAACTTTCTATGTCTATGAAGCCTCTATAGCTATCCTCTAAGAAGGTATCATGACAGGTCATGGCTACCACAGTCTAATAAAATAATCAAGAGTAAATAAAAAGATAAACATGTCCCCCGAAAGCAAGGGAGGACTCACCTAGTCTCTGTCTCGAAATATGCAAACCTCAATGATTAGCCTACTGAAGTCCTCTGTCTAAAGAATCCACATCATAAAATGATGCAGCACCAAAGGGGCGTTAGTACATGGAATATACTGTATGTAAAATGGGCTAAAGTAAATAAATTGTAATAACAATAGCTCCTCAATCACACATCTTCAACTCGAAGTAAAGGACTTGATTCTATCACCTTACTATCCATCAAGACATTATACAATCATATCAATGTCAGAGTACTATCAACAAGGAAATCTATTTGGGAGTTTCTATAACTGACAACCACCATCTATAAGCCGGTAATTATACAGTGAAGAGATGTCGCTGCCACATTCATCTGTTACCTTGCAGGGTAATAAGACGATTCTATCGGGGATCCCAGAAGAAGTATGTCAAGTCCTCTACAAGACAAAGGAAACATCTGTTTTCACAGTCCAATCCTCTCCTACATTGTCCACATAATTAATGAGTACGAATGGAACTCACTCTTACCCATTTTGGTGTAAATATTTCTCCCAAGACTCAATATGCTCATGAGTCTATCAAGGTCAGACTGGTTATATAACCAACCCCCCCACCCCCCAGGTAGGGTCCTTCTCTCATCTATCATTCTATCAACTCAAGAAATAAATTCTTCCTTTCAAACTTTTATCTAAAACTCATTTGAACCTCAAGGATATCAATTTCATCTATTTCCATCATCACAGTACTCATCTCAAGACTCAGACTTCATCAATCATCACATTCAAACAATCACGGCTCTAGACATTATCCCTAAGTTCGTTCTTGCAGTGTTAAACAAGGGGAAACATGCAATTTAGGTAAACAGTCATACAATAATGTATATAATCAGTAGACATAAGTATGATGACCATCAATTTGAGATAATATATATAAATTAAAGATAATATTTGAGAAGTAAAGATAATGTTCAAGAAATAAATATAATGTTCAAGAAGTTCTTCAAGAATCACTACTCAAGACCCATTAACTAGCAATTTACAACTTAATCTACACATTAGGGCATATGAAAGAATAATTTCATGTTTTTGGGTAGCCTCAACATACCTGGAAAGTTGATATTACTATTGAAGTTTGATGAATACTAGCTTTCTTGGAGAAAATCTTCAATCTTGGTAGTTCTTTTAAAGTGAAAGAACTTGGGAGGACATGAGTTGAATGAATTCTCTTTGATTCTTGAATTCTTGACTTTGACTCTTTAGAGTTCTTGATGAAGAACCATAATTCTTGAAGAAGAAGAAGAAGAAAAGTCAAGAAATCCTTTATTGGAATTCTTGAATTCATTTTCTTGAAATCCTAGATTATGATTTAAAATCCTATTAGAGATTAATGAATAGATGAAGAAATTCAGGTTGGGTAGATTGAAATTTATAAAGAATAACTTACCTTGAGGAGGAATCTTAAAAGCAAATCATAACTTGATGACTTTCTTGTTGATTCTTGAGCGTTTATGTTTAGGAGTGAAGGGAGAGAGTTTTGATTATGAATATCCTTATGTTATAATCTATTGGATGATTTGTTGGGTTGGAAATTCTTATTATGATTCAAGTGTGAGAGATTTAATTATCTATGTCGCAATATTATCAAACCGCATGATTATTTATTTAATCCACCATACTGCACTTTCTATTGTTTAATATTCATAGAAGATTTACCTATTTAAAAATTATATCATCATCAACATAAACATTACCCCAATACCTCAAAGGCTCTCGCCCATTGCGGGGTAAGGGGAGGTCGGATGTACACAACCTGACCCCTATGTTTAAAAATATAGCGCGACTATTTTCGAATGACCCATGATGAGCGTTAAAAGTTGCATTGACTAACTGCTACTTCACAATTGAAAGAAGCGCAGACAATTTAAAGAGTCATTTTGCTTTATTTCATCATACCCCAAAGCCAAAAAATAGTGAATCTTTAGCTCCATCCGAGATTGATGGAAAATTATAATAACAACAATATTAATACTCTAAAGAAAATGATGCAAGATACATTCAACTCCTATTTTTATATAGTGATAATAATAAAGAGAAAACGCTTATTGTTTAATCAACTTTTCGTAAAGGATTATCTTATAATATGAATATGACATGTTGAAAAGAGAGATAATTGTGAAATGATATTGAGGATTATTGTTCATTTGAGAAAGAAAGTTACTAAAATATGGTGAAGTATTTTAAAAGAAAATTGTATCCCAATATGTATAAAGGAGGGTGAACATTATAATTGCTAAACTTTGAGAACATTAACAATTATTGTGCTTATTGAGGAAAATGTTGCTTGCATAATTGTGTCTTGATTACATGCATCCTCATACTACATATCATGAGATCATTATCATGAGTACTTGACCACGAGCTAGGTGGCAAGGTAGCTGATATATTGAGATTATTATCATGAGTCCTTGACCACGAGTTAGGTGGCAAGGTAACTGATAGATTGAGATTATTATCATGAGTCCTTGAACACGAGTTAGGCTTAGATTGAGATTATTATCATTAGTCCTTGACCATGAGTTAGGCAGCAAGGTAGTTGATATATTGAGATTACTATCTTGAGTCCTTGACCACGAGTTAGGCGCAAAGGTAGTTGATATATTGAGATTATTATCATGAGTCCTTGACCACGATATATTGAGATTATTATCATGAGTCCTTGACCACGTTATATTGAGATTATTATCATGAGTCCTCGACCACGAGTTAGGTGGCAAGGTAGTTGATATATTGTGATTGAGGTATATGGCCAGCGAGGTCCACATGGGTCCCCTTAGTCGTTGGAGCCTTAGCTCGATGGGGGTGTATACAATAGGTTGTGTGACAATCTTTATTTCACCTTGTATTGCATTGCATACCATACCATTGTATTACTTATGGTTATTTTAGATTGACTTAATTGAGATTATATGTTTACTTTATTCACGTCATCTATATAAATTGGCGGCACCAATGCCGGACTGGTTCTCGTGTTGCAGGTGGAAGCATTCCTAAATTATTTCATAGTCTATTCAATTTTTGATTCCTAGTAAATTAAACTTGTTGGATACATATTATGTGTACTCACCCCTACTTCTTTCTCCTTCGTAGATTCTCGTCAGGATTATCCACATGGTAGTTGATTTGCTCGTGCAATTGCTTTATACCAAATCTAGTGGTGAGACTCAGAGCTTCGAGTTGCCATTGGATTCTATCTTAGTTATTTAGTCTTTATCTCTATACGAAGACTGAGATGTTCTTATTTCACTAGTTTATGTATTACGATTTTATGGTTGAACTATTATATAATAACTATTTACCTATTGGGGTTTTTCCTTTTAAGTGTACATTATCATTGGGTTTGGAATTAAGTGGTCGTTTAGTAATGACCTCGTTTTGGGTCGTGACAGCATTAAACTATGTGTACTTTCTTTTAAATGGTTTCTATGTCATAGACGTATGGTAAAAAGAGAGAAAAAATAAAAGAGATGACTTTCCTTTTTTATTACAAATTAAATTTTTAAGTTTGATTTGACAAAATTGTTTTAGTAGATGCTCTTCTTCTTCAGAATCTTTGATCAAAATAAGTAATTATTTAAATCAGTTCACCAAAAAAATGCTTTTTAAATTTTTTTTTTACAAAACTAGTATAAACGTATTTCTCAGTAACATTTTAGGTTACATTTTGTTTAACAACATTAACTTAAGAAATATTATTATCAGTAACGTTTTTAACAATCATTACTCCAAAACACGTTTTACACATAAAATGTTAGTATGTCATTAACAGTAATATTTCCTAACAATTCAATCACGAATTTTGAAAATTTAGTTATAGAATATTAATGACACTTACATTTTAACTTAAAAGATTTTTTGACAGTTGTTTTAACTTAAAAATATTACTGATAGTAAAGTTTGGCAAATCTACAAACTTGTAATGCCTAGTAAATTACCAAAATACCCCTACATGGGAGATGTGTGCATAACATGTCTTCCCATGCTCCAATAGCAAATGCGAGGCCGAATATGTGATCAACATGAAAAATTGGATGGGAAAATGATTTTGGTTGATTTTGAGAGCAATCGAATCAAAAGATAATTTTTCGATGCGAAAACCCGAAATAGTGAGAGTGCGCGACAGAGGTGCGTCGCGCCCCTGTGGAGGACCTAGAACTGTTTCTTTTAAATTTTTTTCGACAGGGATTGAAAAATCAATCAGAAAGAAATTTATAAAAAATTACACATAAAACGCATTTGACAAATGTGATTTATATTTATGTATATTTTCATAGAAAAATAGTTTTTTAATGAATTTTAAGTTTTCAGCCAAAAAATAAACTGGAGTGCGACAAGTCCGCGTCGCGGACTTTCCCCATTACAATACTTGACGTTTATTTTTAAAAGCAAGGATATTCTAGTATTTTCCCCTCCCATCCCATACTAAAACCATGTTGTTTTGAGGTCTTTTTCAACCCTATATCAATTCTAAGCATGAATTTTCATTCATTTACGCTATTCATCTTAAGAACTAGGGCTAAGGAGAAAAGAGGAGGCTACGGTTCAAGAGAATTGAGGCCAATTTCTTGCGAATTTCATTGTCTTATCTCCCTACCAGGTATGTAAGGCTACTCATAGCATTGGATTAAGTTCATCCACGCGCCCCATATGTTGATAATCTGAAATTGAGTTCGAGCAAAGTTTCACACTAAACTCTTGAATTAAGTCTCCTAGTTTTCTATTGTCTTACTTAATGAGTTTGCTTGTATACAATAATATCTTGACGATGTTCTTGAAGTTGAGTATTTGATTGGTTGTGTGTTCATATCTTCATTCACATGAACCCTGATTGAGGACTATGTTTGATTTTATGCATTATTTTCAAACTGAGGTTGATGGTCATACTGAGCATGTTAAACACCGATGATTTTTTAGCATATTTCACTGAATCTGCATGAATATGAGATTTGAGCATAAATAATAATTTGAGAAAGAGTTTAGATGATATGTAAATGTTTTTTAAGAATATTTTTAAGGGAGAACACTTGATGTTTTGAGGAAGTATCTTGATGATGATGTAAATGCATTTTCAAATATATTTATTGATGAAAGATGATGATGATGATATTTGAGATGAGTTCCAAAGAAAATATTTTGGGAGTAGTATTGAGCATTGAGTTGGGTAAGAGGAAATACCCCAAAACTACGTTGCCCGCGTAGGATATTTGTGCAGCACGTTCTGGCAACTCCTGTCCCAAAACAATGGACGGGGCTTATGGATAATGATTACACGAGGTTGAGGTTGACTTCCTTACCTTTTCAAGTAATGGATGGATGAGCAACGATGTCGTGTTCATTTGTGAACTATCAAAGAGGGTGGTGGGATGTCTGTCGGTTAGAGAAATTAAACTCTCTAAATTGCATGTCATATTTGATCGAGTTACATACTAGAGTATCTTTTGAAGAGCGTTACTTTATTATAAAATTAGAACGATTTGGTGTGACTTGCACACTATTGAGTTATTTCCAAAGCATGGTTTTATTCCTACACTTGCATGTCTTACTGAGTTGAGTTGAGTTCATTTGAGTTGAGCTACTTGATTTGATTATGTCTTTTCCTTCCAGCTAATTTATATATCTGTATATTCCATGTACTAATGCCCATTTAGGCCTGCATCATTTTGTAGAGGTAGGTATTAGACGACTTCAGCAAATGCACTATTGACGTTCAGATCTGTAATTTCAAAGATGGTGAGCCCTCCTTACCTTCGGAGGATCCCTTTTACTTTCACTAGTACTTTATTTTCCTTGAATTGGGTAGCCATGACCTGTCATGGCACTATTTAGATGTTAGAGGTAGATGCTTCATAGACATTGAGTAGAGGTTGATGTCTGCCATTGTTTTTTAAACTTTGTTTATTGAAAACATTTATCTATGAGAAGATTTAGTCACTTGATCTATTCTTGTTTTCTACTTGAGTATTCTTCCTCTATTGAATCAAAAGTGATGATGAGGTCAAGTGGTTCGTTCGGGGACTATAAATAGTCTCTGAGTGGCGGTCACATCAAAGGTACCCTCCCGGGGCGTGACAAACTTGGTATCAAAACACAGAGTTCAAGTGTCTTAGGGAGTCTATGAAGACGTGTCTAGTGGAGTCTTTATTATTGGTGTGAAGAGCTCCACATCCATAATAGGGAGACTATAGGAAATTAGGAGTTGTCTCACTTCTTTCATATTTTAAATCGTGCAATAAAGTCAAACTCTAGAAAGTTCTCTTCTAAATCGTGTTTTACACGTTTGTAGACCATGCCTTCTAAATGCACTGTAGACTTGAGAGATACCATCAGCACCGAGAAGATTAGCCTACTACCCAGCTTGTTGTGTATGATCGATGGGTAGAAGAGGACAATGAGAGTGAGATGGAAGAACCTCGAAGCAAAAAAGTTGAGCCAATAGGACCGGAGCATAATAAACTTAACCAAGAGAAGGGAAATAGGTCCCCCTTTCTGCAGAAACCCTAGAGTTATGTGCCGCCACTAGTGAGTGCACCCATGTCTAATAGTAGATATAATCTGAGGCTGAGGAGAAACTAACCTTTCAAGATTTGGAACCCTTCATCCTGAGGAAGTATGGCTCGAGGCTATAAAGGAAAGCCACCATGTAGAGAGTGTGACAAACTTCATTTGGGGAATTGTCGAAAGGGTACTAAGGAATGCTATAAGTGTGGCCAAGAGGGTCACTGTAGGAGGGATTGTCCAAAGTGGGCTAACCAACCCACTAGATCTATACCACCAGTTAGAGGAAACCAGAGAGATACTACTTCTAGCATGAGCGAGGCCATAGACCAGTTGCATGCCGCGGTAGTCACCCAGATTAGAGGAACACTCCATATGTTGTGACAAGTATTTACTCTTGATTGTTTTGTATTGGTCTACCCTAGTGCAATCCCATCGATTGTATCCCCTTATGTGGCTACTAACTTGATTGAGTTCCCAAGTGGCTTCCTAGACCTTCTAGTGTGTCTACTCCTATTAGAGATACTATTCTAGCTGAGAGGTTCCATAGAGATTGAGTTGCGCCAATCTATTACAAAGATACCAGGGATGACTTAGTTGAGCCAATCGAGACGCACCCTAAGCTATCTTTTTCGAAACTTTCCCTTGATGTTATCCATGAGAGAGAAACTTATGTCTCTAAAGAGTTCAATGTTACCACCTAAGAGTGTGACTTGACGTCTTGTAAACCATGAGTAGAGTTGTTCTCCCAGAGTTAGAAGGACAATGAGGGAAAGAAAGGGGCAAGATAGTAAGAATAATGGCTGACTGAC
>JAOTQR010080086.1:0-10108 GCA_025774065.1 Solanum ossicruentum
CCAATTACTTTGTCTTAGCCCCTGCTCTATCGATGTATTTAAAGGTGTTGTTAGACAAGTTGTGTAATTATGATATGTGCTATGACTCCTTGTCTTGATGTTGATGTTTTGGCTAATCCCTTAGTCTCTTTGCCCCTTATGCTTGTTTTATGTCTTTTACATTCTTTCGCGACCAATGATATGCAATGATAAGTTGAGAGGATTGATTGGGGTTTCTTCGGGTTCCCCATTCACCAGGTCCTTAGGCTTGGGTAATGATAGACACCATCTTCCCCTTGGGATAAAACCTCCAGCTTTCCATCTTTTACCAATGCCTTCAATTCCAACAAAGCAGGGTCAAGATCTTGCTTAGCTTTCACCTTCTCAACCAGTGAAGATTTAGAACCATCAACAACAACAACATCCCTAATATCAACCTCTTCCAACCAGACCCCCAATCTAGCCAACCGGCGGACCTCCCTATCTACACTTTTTCCACCATTATCAACATGAGCTAGGCTACCCATCGACACCCTACTCAAAGCATCCTCCACCATATTAGACTTACCGGGATGATAGTGCACACTCATGTCATAGTCCTTAAGAAGTTTTAACCACCTTCTTTTCATCAAATTGAGATCTTTTTAAGTTAAGACATATTGGAGACTCCTATAATCAGTGAACACATCAACATGTGCCCCACACAAATAATGATGTCATATCTTTAATGTAAATACCATGGTGGCTAGTTCAAGACCATGCGTAGGATAGTTCTTTTGATGCACTTTAAATTCTCTAGAAGCACCTTACCATTTTGCATCGACACAAAACCCAAACCAACTCTAGTAGCATCATAATACACAACAAATCCTGCTACTCTCCAGTAGAGACAAAATAGGAGCGGACAGAAGCTATCTTTTAATTTTTGGAAACTCTTCTCACACTCATCAGTCGACACAAAATTTGGCTTTCTTTTGAGTTAACTTGGTCATAGGAGAAGTAATAGAAGAGAACTCATTCACAGACCTTCGATAGTAACCCCTTAAGCCCAAGAAGCTCCTAATATTCGATAGGGTCAAAGCTCTAGGCCAATTTCTAATCGCATCTATCTTTTTAGGATCCATATTAATATCATCTCCCGACACCACATGACATAGGAAAGCAACCTCTGTTAATGAAAATTCAAATTTTTCATACTTAGTATACAACTTCTCTTCCCTCAATCTTTGTAGCACTACCCTCAAGTGACCCATATGTTCCTTTTTACTATGAGAATAGATCAAAATATCATGAATGAAGACTACAACAAATGAATAAAGGTAGGGTTTGAAGACCCTATTCATAAGATCCATGAAGATAGCCAGTGCATTGGTCAACTCAAAGGACATCACAACAAACTCATAATGCCCATACCTAGTCTGGAAGTCTGTCTTGGGAATATCACACTACCTAACCTTTACTTGATGATACCCGAATCGAAGCTCAATCTTAGAGAAGTGGCTAGCCCTATGCAATTGGTCAAACAAAGCATCAATCCTTGGAAGAGGATACATATTCTCTATGGTGACCCTATTGAGTTGTCAGTACTCAATACACATTCTAAGATGCCCATCCTTCTTCTTCACAAACAAGACTAGTGTATCCGAAGGTGATTGGCTAGGCCTAATAAAACCCTTCTCCAACAAGTCCCTCAATTGTTCTTTCAACTCCTTTAACTCCATCGGGACCATATGGTAAGAGGGAATAGAAATGGGTTGAGTATCGGGGAGGAAGTCTATACCAAAATCTATTTTCCTTTCGGAAGGAACACTGGGAAGGTCACTAGCTAAGAAATCAAGGAACTCATTTACCACCGGAATCGACTCTATGGGAAGAACTTTGGACTCCACATCCTTACTCTTACAAGATGGTAAAGGCAACCCTTAGAGATCAACTTACGGGCTTTAGTGCAAGAGATGAATCTACTCTTAACTACCACATCATGACTCTCCCACTCAAGAATAGGTTCATTTTGGAATTGGAATTTGACCCTACGAGTTCTACAATCAATAGAGGCATAGTATGCATGCAACCAATCCATCCCAAGAATAATATCAACATCAACCATATCCAACTCCACAAGATTACAAGGAAAACTTTTATGAAAAATAGAAATGGGAAAATTTCTATACACCTTACTATCAACAATAGATACACCAATAGGAGTAGAAACCTCATAAGGCTCACACAATAATTTGGGCTCAACATGAAACTTTTTTGCAACAAAGAGGATAATAAAATAAAGAATGGCACCCGGATCAATGAAAACATACACATCAAAATCAAAGATTTTTAATATACTGGTGACGACACCAGTAACCTCATCAACTCCTTGCCTCACATGCAAATCATAAAATCGATTATGCCTTGGGGCACCACCTTTTTGACCACCTCTCCCCAAAGGAACCACATTTGCACCTTGTGGATAGATCTCTTTACCCTTGTTGCGGTTACGAGGACAATCAATCTTTTTGTAACCAACTTCCCCACATCCATAACATGTATCAGTGTTTCTCAAACATAGGACCTCGTGACCCCTACCATATTTTGGACACATATTATTAGGGACCACTCCACCTATACCTTGGGCACTTGGAAGTCATTGGAAAATCCCCTATTAGAAGCATGAGAAGATCCTTGGCTATGATAGAACTGACCACCCTTTCAAGTTTGGAATCTACCGTCAAACCAAGACCTCTAGGCCTTATTATCCCTCCTTTTCCTCAGGTTTTCCTCCTCTATTTGTTCGGCATAGATTCAAACGAACAAATCTATGTCACTAATCAAAATGACAGACCGATACTCCTCACTCATAAAGTCGGATACCCTCATCATAAATTTGTTCATTCTAGACCTTGAGTCAGCCAAAAACTATGGAGAATATTTTGAAAGTTGGTTGAACTTGAAGGCATACTCCCTACACTCATAAACCCTACTCTCAAATTCATAAATTCCACCAATTTGGATTCCCTAAGCTCAACAAGGAAGAATCGATTAAGAAAAGTCACCTTGAACTCCTCCCAAAGCACTAAATTATTGATTTCCTTCTACTCCTACCATTGATTATGCCATATTGTGCTACCCTTTTGAGTTGCTAAGCCGCCAACTCTGCCTTATTCTCCGAACTAACACCCATGATAGTAAAAAACTTGTAGACCGCATCAATGAACTCTTGAGGGTCCTTATTCATCTTTGACCCATAGAATTCTGGGGGATTCATCCTCATAAAGTCTCTCACCCGTGATACTGGTGTAGGAGAAAAAGGGGCTTGGGCCCCTTGTTTGGCTTGATTAGCCACAACTTGTGCAAGCAAAGTGAGAGCATCCCGGAGCTTAACATGAGCTGGTTGTTTTCGAGTGTGCAGGCTCTTCTTCCTCTTATGTTAGGCATGGTGTAGCATAGCAAAGAAAAATTGTTAGGGGAGAAAAACTTACCTTAACTTCTATAGCATGACATAGAGTAAGAAGGGAAACATTTCCTAAAACGTCTCATAGCCTCCTACTCGTAATTGTGGTGCACAACACAACTATGAATAAGACTCTAATAAACACTATGTGTTGGATATCGAAGATCATTAACAACCTCGTGTTTTGATACCAAGTTTGTCATGACCTGGACCTAGGTCCTAGAAATGACACGATGAATGGGGAGCTTCAAGAAAATCCCAAACAAGGCCCTTAACATAATCACACATCATTGGTCACTAAAGCAAGTAACTGACATAATATATTAGAAATAAAGGCAAAAGGGACTAAGTGAAACTTCATAACATAAATATTAAGAACAAAAGAGTCAAGGCTCGTAGCATAGATACGTAACATGTCCAACAATAACTCTACTAAATAGATAAAAGTGGGGGCCAAGACAAGTAACCGACTCACCCTCATAGGAAAAGTATACAATAATGAAAATGAGTGGTAATACAAAGCATAAGAAGATAGACATGATCCCTGAAATGGAGGACTTACCAACTAGCTTGAACGATCGTACTAGCCATACGGAGGAGGATGAATAAGTGGGACTCCAGTTCCTACATGGTAACATCATGTAGGCATATATTGTGCATTAGTATATTTGAATGTACTAAGTATGTAGGATACAATGCAACAAGAGATAGGCAACATAATCGAAACGCATAATGATAAGTAATAGATATTATAATAACATTATAATATGCATGATCAATACTTAAGTAGAATATTCTTACATGTAACATAATACATGTGTAAGAAAAGACAATCATTATAGAACCTATTCGTTACCAAGGTACAAATCCCTTTGGTTGGTTGGTGGATCGTTGCACCTTACCACCCATTGGTGATTGAGGAACTAACCCCTTAACCTGGTTACCAAAGTATGAACCCTCTGATTTGTTGGTTGATAGTTACATACTACAATTCCTGGTGATTGAGGTACTAACCCCTCAACCCAGTTTTTAAGGCACAACCCTTTGATTAGTATCAAGGTACAAACCCCTCAATATGGTTGCCTGACTCTTAACCCCCCGAGTAAGGCATGGTCATTTTCTAACACTATATAGGAGAATATCATATACATATATTCCTTTCATCGTCATAAATTCATTCAACTCATAAGATATACATTGGGCCTTCAGTTTCTCAAAATAAGTTAACCAGATATTTTACCAAACACTTGGCGCGTGTGTAGTACTAGTGCAAAATCATGCATTTTAGGAGTGGAATCATCCTAAAAAATTAAATGTAAAAGCATCAATAGATACTTGATAACACCCTCAAGCAATATACATCAAAACCCTTCATCAAATCTCACCATAGACCTTAGATTCGTAGCTCAAATCATTCTAAAACAATCATAATTTTATGAAACCCCAACAAAGTGTGTAGTGAAATTCATAATAAGTAAGATCCATGAGTAAATCAACTTTTAATCATGAAATTTTACGTAAAAGAAAGCTTGGGCATCATGAGTTAAAGGAACCCATGAAAGAAACCCACATACCTTGGCTTTGGAGAATCCTTGAAAAGATTGGAGATAGAGACTTGAAGCTTAAATGAGAACGTTAAGATTCGCATGAGTTTTGGAACTTGAAATTTGGAGGTGGAATATTGCCTAAGTGTTTGAGAGAGTATTTGGGAATGTCTTGAATGATATGAGGGTGAAATAAGGCTAAGTATAGACATTTACACACAATGAAATACTTAGGCGCAAGACCAAAAAGTCTTAGACTTATATAGAAAAATAGTGCACAAAATATATAGTAGCACGCCTTTGGCGCATCGCGCCAGGGGCACAGATGCACACTGGAAATCAAATTTTTGCATTTTCCAAATTTCGCTAAGATTGGTCTAAAATTGGGGTTAAAGTCATTTCACTCTCAATTTGACCCTCAGAACAAGTATATGAAGTTGGATTTTTGATATCACACACGGATTTTGAGATATATAGAAATTACGATTCTAGGCAATTTTGATGCATAATTTGGGGCACTTTTAGGGTCGTTTCACATAGCTCAGTCCATCATCTATGTCATTTGGCTCCTCATATATCGAAAGGGTAGGTTTGACCCACTCTTTGTCTGAATTCCCACCAAAAATATGGCCTTCATACCCTCGACACACCATCTGTGAGTAGTAGCATTGGGTCTTAATGATAAAGATATGCAATAGAGGACTCTGCATATCCTCTATCCATGGAGGCCTCCGTTGAACTCTGCTCATCCTAGAACGGGTCATCTGGGGTATGTTACTCCCTATCTCCTCACTACCTTCCTCATCATCCTAGGAAAGATTGTCGTTTTGAGCTTGAAATGACCTCAAATAGTGCTCGAAAATGTGCCTCGAAATGCTCTAAATTTTAAATTTCATATATCTCAAATTTCATATGTGATATTGAAAATGTAGCTTCATATTCTTGTTCAGAGGGTCAAAATTAGGTGGAGAAGGGTCTTACTCCGATTTAAGAGCGAAAGATTAGCAATTATGATTTTTCAAAGTGTGATTTCCAGAGAGGAATCCATGTCGCTTTCGCGACGCGCCTCGGTGTTGAAAAGTCCTTATTTTTTGTTCAATCCAAGACATCTAAGTCTTGAACCTAAGTGTTCACAAATGTGTTTTTAACTATACTTATTCTTTTTTCACCCTCATATCATCCTAAATATGTCCCAATACTCACTCAAACACTTAGCCATATTTTTGCTTCCAAGTTCAAGTCTCAAACCCTCATCCGTAACAAAGTTTTTCCTTCAATGTTCTCTTTCAAGCTTCATGTCTCCATCTCCAATCTTCACCAAGTTCATCCCCAAGCTAAGGTATGTAGGTTTCTTTCATGGGTTACTTTCACCCGTGATACTCAAGCCTCCTTTTACTCATATTGCATTACTTAAAGTTGATTCAAATTGGTCTTGTTTATTATGAAATTTACTACACACTATGTTAAAGCTATGTGAAATTATGACTTTTTTACTATATCTTGATCCATAAAACTCAAACCTATTGTAAGAATTAATGAGGTATTTTGCTATATGTTGCTTAAGGGTACTGCAAGGTGTTGATTGATGGTTTTACAATGGATTTTTTTGCATGATTTCCTCTCTATATTTCATGGTTTTATACTTGCATTATGCACCCTCTAAGTGTTTGATAAAATGTTAGGATGTGGTTTCTTTAGTTTAAGGTCCAAAGCATGAGATATGATATGATTGACTATATGATGATGAAATGAGCTTATGTATATGATATACTCTATATAAAGTATTACATTAGACCATACCTGATCCAGGAGGGGGGGGATAATAGCCTGGGTAATCAAAGTGGAGGTTGTACCCATCAATCATGTGAGGGGTTTGTACTTCGCCACTGTAGGGATAAGGTGTGATTATCATCAAAAACAAGAGGGGTTTGTACCACACCACTAGGGTGATGGGGTGAAACTATCATCAAGCAACCAAGGGGTTTGCACAAGCTCAGTCTCTTCTATACATATGATATCCTATATGAGCATGTGTTGCTTAAACATGTTTTACCTATGCATTGGTCATATATTCCATATTGTTATATTATGTCTATTGCATAGTGTCACACATTTTGACTATAATGCCTAATTTTTGTAGTATTACATCCTATATACCTAGTACATTCAAACTTACTAATGCATGCTCTTCCCTACATGATATCACCATGTAGGAACTAGAGCCCAAGTTGATCATCCTCCACCTCCACGTGGCTAGTTCGATACTACTCAAGCTAGTTTGTGAATCCTCTACTTTGGGGACCTTCGTCTATGTTGCTCTTATTATGTATTGAGACATTCTTCCTTATGTTCTATTTTGATTATAAGGGTAAGCTCAGTTGCTTGTTCTAGGCCCCCGCTCTTATCTATGTATTAGAGGTGTTTGTTCGACATGTTATGTATCTATGCTAAGAGCCTTGACTCTATTTCCTTGGTTGTCCCACATTATTAACTCTTGATGCTTTTTTTATTGCTTCTACGACTGACAAGTTGAGAAGCTTTTTTGGGGTCCCTTCGGGTTCCCTATTCGCCGTGTCACGTCTAGGCCTTAGGCTTGTGTCATAAAAAAACTTGGTATCAGAGCACTAGGTTGATAGATCTTTGGAGTCCAACACAACGCGTTGGTTAGAGTCCTATTCATGGTTGTGAAGCACGCCATGACTATGAATAGGAGGCTATGAGACAATTTAGGAAATGTTTTCCTTCTGAGTTGTACTGAATTTCCCCCTAAGATGATTCTTTTCTATGCTAGTTCATACCAAACACTCAAGGAAGAAGGGCCCAAAATCTGGAGGAGCAACCCACCAATGGTGAGATCTAGAATGCTCTCATTATGCTTGCCTAAGTTGTGGCCACCCAAGTAAATCAAGGGGCCCAAGCCCCTCATGCTACCACCCTGGGAGCTAGGGTAAGAGACTTCATGAGGATGAATCCTCTGGTGTTCTATGGGACAAAGGTATATGAAGATCCATAAGAGTTCGTTGTTGAGGTCTACAAGATTTTGAATATCTATGGGGTTGGACTGAATAAAAAGGCAGAGTTGGCGACGTACCAACTCAAAGGGATAGCCCAAATATGGTATGATCAATGAAAGGGTGAGAAGGGAATTGGTAATGTGGTGCTTTGGGAAGAGTTCAAATTGGCCTTCCTTAATTGGTTTTTCCCTATTGAGCTTTGGGAAGCTAAGATGGTAGAGTTCATGAACTTGAAACAAGTTGTTATGAGTGTGAGGGAGTATGCCATCAACTTTAATCAAGTTTCAAAGTATGTTTTTCATTTGGTGGTCGATCCTTGATCAAGGATGATTAAGTTTTTGTGGGAGTCTCTGACTTTGTAAGTGAAGAATGTTGATATGCCATGCTAATTAGTGACATGGAATTGTCTCAGTTGATGACTTATGTCGAGCAAATGGAGGAGGAGAAATTGAGGAAGAGAAGGGGGCATGAGGCCAAGAGGGCCCGATTTGAGTGTAAATTCCAAAAGGTGCAAAATTTCATCAAGGCTAAGGGCCTTCTCATGCTACTAATAGGGTATTTGCCAATGACTTCCCTAGGCCTCAAGGTGTTGGTGGGGTGGTTCCTATTGATTTTTTCCCTGAATGTGGAAGAAGCCATGGAGGCCAATGTTTAAAAGGTTCTACTACATGCTATACATGTGGGAAACTTGGCCACAAGAAGATAGATGTGGTCCTCAAGGTGGTGCCCCAAGGCACAACCTGTTTTATGCACTATATGGGAGGAAAGGGGTTGGTAAGGTCCCTGATGTTATTATCGGTATGTTGAAAATCTTTGACTTTGATGTACATTCTTTGATTGATCTGGGTGTTACTCTCTCCTTTGTTACCCTTTTTGTTGCTAAAAAGTTCCATGTTGACCCTGAGTTGTTGCATGAGTCATATAAAGTGTCTACTCTTATTAGTGCTTCTATTGTTGATATAAAAGTTTATAGGAGTTGTCCTATTTGCATTTTGCATAAGTTTTCGCCTTGTGATCTTGTTGAATTAGACATGGTTGATTTTGATGTCATTCTTGGGATGGATTGGTTGCATGTCTACTATGCTTCTATTGATTATAGAACTTGTAGGGTCAAGTTTCAAGTCCCTAATGAACCCATCCTTGAGTGGGAAAGTCAAGATATGATGGTCAAGGGTAGATTTATTTCATGCATTAAAGCCCGTAAGTTGATCTCTAAGAGGTGTCTTTATCATCTTGTGAGGGTTAGACATATGGAGTCTAAATCCCCTTCCATAAAGTCGGTTACGATTGTAAATGAGTTTCTTGATGTCTTCACAAGTTAGCTCCCTGGTATTCCTCTCGAAAGGGAAATAGATTTTGGTATAGACCTCCTCCCAGATACTCAACCTATCTCCATTCCCCCTTACCTTATGGCCCCGGCGAAGTTAAAAGAGTTAAAGAAACAATTAAAAGATCTGTTGGAGAATAGATTAATTAGACCCAGCAAATCAACTTGGGGTGCACCGGTGTTGTTTGTGAAAAAGAAAGATGGGTCCCTTAGAATGTGCATTGACTACCAGCAACTTAATAGTGTCACCATCCAGAATAAGTATCCTCTTCCAAGGATTGATGATTTGTTGACCAATTGCAAGGGGCTAGCTTCTTCTCTAAGATTGATCTTCGGTCTGGATATCATCAAGTAAGGATAAGGGAGTGTGATATTCCCATGACGGCCTTCTAGACTAGATATGAGCATTATGAGTTTGTTGTGATGTCGTTTGGGTTAATTAATGCACTGGCCATCTTTATGGACCGAATGAATAGGGTCTTCAAACCTTACCTTGATTCCATTGTTGTGGTTTTTATTGATGATATTTTTATCTATTTACCTAGACAAAGGAGCATATGGGGCATTTTAGGGTTGTGTTGCAAAGATTGAGAGAGGAGAAATTATATGCCTAATATGACAATTGTGAATTTTGGTTGAATGAGGTTGGATTCTTGGGTCATGTTGTGTCCTAGGATGGTATAAAAGTGGATCCTAAGAAAATCAATGTGATTAGAAATTGGCCTAAACCATTGATCCCCTCGAATATTAGGAGCTTTTTGGGCCTAGCGAGTTATTATAGAAGGTTTGTGAATGGGTT
>JAOTQR010080088.1:0-10106 GCA_025774065.1 Solanum ossicruentum
AATTCATGATGATCATCAATTTAACATAAAATATAAGATTTAAAGATAACTTCAAAAAAATATTCAAGAAACTTAAAAAACAAGACCTATTAGTTAACTTTATACATCTTAGTCTATAAATTGGGGCACATGAAAGAACAATTCCATATTTTGGGTAGCCTTTACATATGTGGGATGATGAACTCGCTATCCCTCAACAAGACATGAACTCAAGTTTGGAATTCCTCAACTCTTCTTCTTCTTCTCCTCTCAGAACTCACGTTTAGACTTAGAAAAATATGAATTTTGAAACACTTTTGTACGAAATAAGCCTTAAAAACACATTTTGGAGTATTAAAATAGGTTAAGAAGGACCAAAATGCCCTTCTCATATTTAAAAGAAAAACTGCAAAAACACATACACAGGTCAGCGTCGCGGACCAATGTATTTTTGCTCTTTTTCACGAATTCTCAAATCCATCGAAAAACAAAAAAAGGCATTAAGTGCATTTCCACGCCCCTGGCGTGTCGCGGAGGGGACGCAGATTTGCTACTATTTTTGCACAATTATGCAATTTCGTAATTCTACCCGGTTGCTTTTAAATCAGGTCGAGATTATTTTCTGACTCAATTTTTTGTACAGATCGTAAATACAGTCTCGTATTTTCCGTCGGAGCTTTGAAAGACGTGTTGTGTGCAGAATGCATTTTAGGGGCATTTTGGTAATTTTATGGGGTGTTACAATTATGGATATAACTCTCACACCGTTTAACCTTCCTGATAATCTTTACTATTAATATTACCTTATGACAGTTTTTCCTATGCCTCTATGAAAATTATAAATAGAGACATAACGTTTATATTGTGTTTACTCAAGCATTGAAATACTCTTATAAGCATAATATCACAAATTACAAAGAATATTAATGTTACAAAATCAAATTTGAGGTTTATCGATGGAATTATCCCTTTTAATTAATATATTTTATGATATACACCAACACAATTGATTTTTCCTCCTAATTAAGGATATGTTAAGTACAAATATTTTTTTTCCAATTATCTCATATTCATTTGACTCAAATTTTTAGTAAATTTTTTTTAAATTAATTTATTTCTTTAATTCAAAAAAATATTAACTACTCAAATTCTATTTCAACATAACACTTAATTCACTCAGACTCACTGAGCTCTATCCCTTCAATCTACCACCTCGTGACACGATCCACCCCGTCCTAGACCAATTTGGGACTCGATTAAATGACGGGTTAATGTCCGATCTCATTGTCAAGTTTAGTTCCTAAGTCATTGTGTAACACCTTGGAAATTTCTAAGCTAAGATTCGAACTTTTCTCTTGTGTGTGTGGGATCATACCGAGTAATTTCAGCTTTGAATATAGGTATTAAAGCTTATTCTATAGTGGGATGATGGATTTAACATGAGTAGAGGCCACAAAAATCCTTTAGACCAAAGTTGGGATGAAACTTTTCTTACCAATTGAGTTTCGATATGAAATTCTATACAATTGGGTGATCCAATAACTCCAAGGTTGTGAACTTGTGTTAAGGTCTTTTCCTAAATATTTGAAATGTGTTGGATGCAGTTTGAGGTCATAAGGGGCGCTCAAGGTCATGACAAGTTCAAAACATTTCAATCGGCTAAGTTTCAGTATGAGTTCATAGAAAAGTCAATTTCAAAAGGTCATGTCTCTCGGCACATAATAATTTAGGAGACCCATAATATCTTAAATTATATATATTTGAATTATCTTTCCAACACATCTGATTTTTCCTTATTAGAGTTTAGTGTAAAAAGTAATGACCATTTTACTAAAGTTTGTCGAATCTGTAAATTCCAGCGATTCACCAAATAATTTGGTAATCCACCAATTTAGACTGTTGAAATGCTCTCAGAAGCGTAGAATCTAACAAAAAGGTTGACCCAAGGTCCCCATTCAGCACACTACCAAATGGTTCGCCGATGGGGCCCCTAGATCGCCATTTTGATCGCTGAAACTCATCAAAAGTTCATTTTTCAATTTTGATGATAATTTGACTTTCCCAAAAGGTTATTTTTGACTTTTTACCCCTAAATAACTTTCCTAATTCTATCATATAGCATGATAACCTTCCATTAATGCATAAATCCCTGAAAATATTAATAGTTTGTGTTCAAAGTTTTTCCAAAGAAAAGACTAGGGTTGTTCATCTTCAAGTGTAAACCAAAGATTTCTTCAAGAGATTTTTCTCTTTCAGTTATATAAGGCTACTCATAGAGTTGGATTGAGTTCATCCATGTGCCCCACATGTTAATTCTCCATAATTGTGTTCGAGTAGAGTTTTATCCATATTCTTGAATTCTAAATGAGTAAGTTCCTCTTCCATTAAGTTAGAAATATTTATGTAATTGAGATTATTGTTATTTTTTTTTCTTATATTATTTGAGTTGTCATTCATGGATACTTTCCCATGAACCTTAATGAAGTTGATGATCATGGCTTTGCTATACATTATTTGATGTTGAAATTGATGAGTTTTCAAGCATTAAAGAAAAGTGTTATTTAAAAAATTAAAGTTTTGCATATTGAGAATAAAGATGATAACTTTTCTATGCATTGATGAAAAAGCAATTTGACTAATATTATATATGTATTTTGTTGAGTCCAAAGAGTTATATTTTGAAGAAAATATTTTGATGAGATGATGCATGTTTTAATGAGCTTTGAGTAAGATGAGCATGAGTAGTACATGTTCTTGTTTTACATATGCACGTGTTGAGTGCCTAAAATATCTTATGTGCATGATTGATATGATATTAACTGACTATATAAGTGAGAGTCTTGCGTGATATAAGTTGGAGTCTTGAGTTGCATTGCATGAATGATATTCCTGAGTTACTAAGCTATTGAGAAATTGAGTTGAGTTGTTTTGAGATGAGTCAAAGAGATGAGCTTGAGTTGATTTTCATGAGCACATTTTAGTCTTGGAAGGATTATTGAGCACCGAGTTTGTCACGACCCAAAATATGATTATGACTACGGAGCCAAATAAATTTCCAAACGCAAAGATAAAATACATTTAAAAGCGAAAAGACTCAATAGATAGAAACCATATCCCAAAACCTGGTCTCACGAGTATAGAGAGCAACTAAATACATAAGTACTGATAAAATAAGTACATTACAGTGTTCAAATAGAATAAAGACCAAACAATCAGGATAGAATCTAATGGAACTCGATGCCCTTTAGTCTCACCATTAGATCTAGTGTGACCCGATTATGCGAGCAAATCAACTACCGCATGGGAAATCTTGACGAGAATTTGCAGGGGAGAAAGAAGTAAGGCTGAATACACATAATACGTACCCAGTAGGTTTAACCAACTGTGAATAAGAAATTGAATAAACTATGAAATAACTTAGGAATGCTTTCACCTGCAACAAAAAACCAGTCAGTACCACCAATTTGTATAAAACGAGGTGAATAAAGTAAGCATATAATATTAATTAATTCAATCTAAAATAATCATAAGTATGGAATGGTATGATATGCGATGCAATGCAAGGTGAAAGCAAGACTGTCGCACAACTGGTTGTCTACAATCTCAATATATCAACTACCTTGCCACCTGACTCGTGGTCAAGAACTCATGATATTAATCTCCCTGTATCAACTAACTTGCCACGTAAGTGAGCATGGTCAAGGACTCATGATAAGAATCACAACATATCAACTACCTCGCCACCTAAGTGAACGTGGTCAAGGTCTCATGATATGAATCACAACATATTAACTACCTTGCCACCTAAGTGAGCGCAGTCAAGAACTCATGATACGAGTCACCATTACAACTTCTCAAAATATCATGACATGTTGTATGAGGATGCATGTAGTCAAGGTACAATTATAAAAGTAATATTTCTCTCAATAAGTACAATAATTATCAAAGTTCTCCAAGTTAGCAATTTTATATTCACCCTCTTTTATACATTTTGGGATATTGATCCCTTTGACATTCTCCGTCACGTGTTATAAATTATAATTTCTCGATTTAATCATGATTCTAAATATTATGCCAAAAGTACATATTTTCGGTTATCATTTGTCTCATAATTAATATCATTTTCGAGCATAAATTTTGTGAGTTGTACTAGATAGAGCGATTAACTTGTAGAATTAATTTGACATAAAAATAAAGAAATATAGAGCTAAAATGAATCAAAAGTAAGAGATTATAGAAGAAAATTCAAGCAGGCAGCTAAGTGGATTAAAATGAATAACTTATTAATTAATTCTAAATCAATAACAAATGAACAACCACTGCAATATTATAAGTCTTGCAGCATGTTCAATAAACTTTAGTTATTATTATGAAGGCATGCGTGCGATATTTTTCAGTTGTTCAAACCACTCGTAATTTCTCATATCAGTATTTGGATCAATTCTCCACATCAGTTCTTTCGTTGAGTAGTGTTTAAAATTATTTGGCAATTCTGTTTTCTCCTTTTATGTTTCTATTTTTTGCTTCTTTTAAAAAGAAATAATAAATAAATAAATAACCATATACATAATTAAAGTTTTCACATGGATATTATAAGAAAAATTTTGAACGTATAACACGATCTCATTCCATAAATTATAGCATAAGAATATTCAATAACTCAATCCAAATCTCAAAGAAGGATAGGCAAACCTACCTCAATGTCGGGACCGCAAGAATAGTATTTATGTAGTTGTTGATCATGAATTTTTCTCTTTCTACGCTCTACCTAGATATTGAAAATAAATATTTTTCTTAGTTTTTTCCTAATCTCTCTCTGACTGTAACTCTCTCACGCTTTCTCTACCCTCAAAGAACAGCATGCTCTGCTCTTTAAATAGAGACTAGGTATGCCTCTTGTTTGCAATGAAAGGTTGCAAGTGCAGCGTAGCACTAATATTAAAAAATTATTAATGGAAAGAACATATGCATTAGCACAAACAAAAAATTAAAGTAATGAATGCACTAGCATTGTGGAACCTGCATAACCATAAAATTAAAATAAAAAAAATTCCAGCCATAAAAAGATAATAAAAAGTATAACCATAATCCCCCACCTCCAATCGTATCATTACATTATCCATCACTAAAAATTATGTTCGTCCTCGAACATAGGGTAAAAGAAAATACCTGATATTTTGAAAAGATGGGGGATATTTAGTACGCTTGTCAGACTCTGTCTCCCAAGTTGCCTCCTCCGCGGGCCGATGTCGCCACTGGACCTTAACTGAAGCGATCTCCTTAGTCTTGAGTCTACGAATCTGTCTATCTAGAATGGCTATTGGATCTTCGTCATATGTTAAATCTGGACTCAACTCAATAACATCATAAGAAATCATATGAGACTCGTCCGCTATGTATTTTCGAAGTATGGAGACATGGAATACTGGATGGACAACTGACAATCTAGGTGGCAAAGCCAACTCATAAACCACCTCACTTACTCTTCTCAGAATCTCAAAAGGGACAATAAACCTCGGGCTGAGCTTATCTTTTCTTCCAAACCTCATCACACCTTTCATGGGTGAAACCTTCAACCACACATTATTGCTTACCATAAAACTCCCAAGGATGAGCTCTTCTATCAGCATAGCTCTTTTTTCGACTCTGGGCTGCTAACAATCGACTTTGGGTCAGGCGTACTCGCTCCATAACATCTCTAAGCAGATTAGTACCTAATGCATCAACGACAACTGAGTCAAACCATCTAATAGGTGATCGGAACCTACGCCCGTACAGTGCCTCAAATGGTGCCATCTGAATGCTAGAGTGATAAATGTGTATATATGCAAACTCCGCTAAGGGCAAGTGTTGATCCCACCGAGCACCAAAATCAATCACACAGGCCCTAAGCATGTCCTCTAATACTAAATAATCCGCTCGGACTGGCCATCGGTCTGGTGATGAAATGCTGAGTCTAATCGTTTACCTAAACCATGCTGTAATGCCTTCCAAAAGTAAGAGGTGGACACTAAACCTCGATCCGATGCAATAGAGATAGGTACCCCATGTAATCTAACAATCTCACGTATATAGATTTCAGCTAGCTATTCCGCACTATGGTTAGTCTTCATCGAGATGAGGTGAGCTGATTTGGTCAACCTATCTACAATCACCCAAACTGAGTCAAACCTACCAATGTCACTAGTAATCTAGTCACAAAGTCCATAGTAATACGCTCCCACTTCCACTCGGGAATAGGCATCCTCTGCATCGGACCTCTTGGTTTTTGATGCTCAGCCTTAACCTGTTGGCAATTCACACACTTAGCTACAAACTCTACAATGTCCCTTTTCATCCCACACCACCAATAATGTTGCTTTAGGTCATGAAACATTTTTGCCATACCTGGATGAATGGAATACTTAGCACAATGAGCTTCTTCCAAGATCAAACAAACCCAATTACCAACCTTAGGTACACAAATGCGCCCATTAATCCTTAACACTCCCTCGAAATCAAGAGAGGCTGACTTAGCTTCACCTCTCAACACTTTGCCTCGAATCACACATAATTTATCATCATCAAACTGGTGAGCACGAATCTGGTCCATCAATGTAAACTTACCCTCAATAAAGGCCAACACACTATGAGTGGAGAGATGTCAAGTTTCACCAACCATCTAGCCAAAGACTAAACCTCCAAAGCTAAAGGCCTCTCCTCCGCCCTAGGAAATGCCAAACTACCTATGCTAGAAGCCTTCTGGCTCAAAGCGTCAGCTACTATGTTATCCTTGTTAGAGTGATAAAAGATAGCGATATCATAGTCTTTTAGCAACTCCAACCACCTATGATGTCTCATGTTCAGATTAGGCTGACAGAAAATATACTTAAGGCTATGATGATCAGTGTAGATTTCACAATGTACCCCATAAAGGTAGTGCCCGCCACAAGATCATGGATAAGGTTCTCTCATGAAACTTCAGTTGTCATGAAGCATAGGCCATAACCCTCACTTTTTGCATCAATACTCCACCTAGGCCTACACCAGAAGCGTTACAATAAACGTCGAAAGGCACACCCTCTTCAGGTAAGGCTAGGATAGGAGCTGATGTCAATATCTCTTTAAGCTTTTGAAAGCTTGCCTCACACTCCTCAGTCTATAAAAATTTTACATCCTTCTGAGTAAGCCTAGTCATAGGGGTTGTAATAGAGGAGAATCCTTGAACAAATCGACTGTAATAGCCGGCTAGTCCAAGAAAACTATGAATTTCAGTTACTGAAGTAGGTCTCACCAAATTATGAACCACTATAACCTTGAATGAGTCAATTATAATGTCATCCTTAGTCACCACATGACCGAAGAAAACTACAGACTCCATCCAACATTCGCACTAAGAGAACTTAGCATAAAGCTTCTCTTCATGCAACCTTTGGAGAACAGTCCGTAGGTGACTTTCTTGGTCTACCTCACTCTTAGAGTACACTAGAATGTCATCGATGAACACAATTACAAATGAGTCCAAATAGGATTTAAACACTCGGTTCATCAATTCCATAAAAGTGGTAGGGGCATTAGCCAATCCAAATGACATAACTACAAACTAATAGTGCCCATACTGAATCCTAAAACCAGTCTTTGGGATGTCTGACTCCCGAACCCTCAATTGATGATACCCCAACCTTAAATCAATCTTAGAGAATACTGAAGCACCTTATAACTAGCCAAACAGGTCATCAATACGTGGCAAGGGGTACTTATTCTTGATTGTCACTTTATTCAATTGATAGTAGTTAATGCACATTCTCATGGTACCATCCGTCTTTTTCATAAATAGCATTAGTGTACCCCAAGGCGACACACTAGGTCGAATGAACCCTTTCCTTGATAGATCTTCTAATTGGTCCTTTAATTCCTTTAACTCCACAGGAATCATCCTGTAAGAGGAAATGGAAATGGGCTTAATGCCTAGTTCCACATCAATAGAGAAGTCGATATCACATTCTGGGGGAACACCAGGCAAGTCGGTGGGAAACACATCTATGAACTCTCTCACTACCTTTGTAGTCTCTGAAGAAGGTGACTCCTCCGAATTATCTCATGCATGAGCCAAATAAGAAAACACCCATGTTTCATCATGCGCCGAGCATGAACATAAGAGATCACCCCCTTAGGATAAGAGCTAGGAGCACCTGACCATATAACTTAGGTAACCTAGGACATGCTAAAATCACAGTCTTAGCGTAACAATCAAGGACTGCATGATAATAAGTCAACCAATTCATTTCCAAAATAACATCAAAGTCTGTCCTGTCTAGGAGGATTAAATTAGCCTAGGTCTCCCTACCTGAGATTACTACTATACAATCCCGATATACCTCATCCACCACTAAGGATTCACCTACCTGAGTTGAAACACAAATAGGCACATGGAGAGGCTCACACAAACCATCAATGTCAGTAGCAAAATAAGTTGATACATATGAATAGGTAGATCAAGAGTTAAACAAGTCAAACAATACTGAAGCTGAACGATGACAAACTGGAGCAAAACCTGTAATCACAACATCAGATGCTTGTGACTCAGTTTGACTTGGAATGGCATAACATACTTGACGTTCACTGTTGGCCTTTGCTCTACCACGAGTGCCACCTCGAGCTCCACCGCTGGCACCTCTAGTAGTACCCTTCGCACTTTATGAAGCACCTCTAGTTGTTGGAGTTGATGTAGAGCGAGTTGTCTGTTCCCTCGATGGAACAAAAGCAGGAGCATGCTTAGGGCAATCCTGGGCCTTATGAATAAACTCATCGCATAGGTAACAACCTCTGGGCCTATTAGTATTATCTGCACCCTAAATGGCTACATGAATCGGTCTTCCCTAGTAACCCTGAGTGCCCTGTCTTTGAGGATTTTCATCTTTAGGTGTATGACCTTTAAATTGACCCTAACGACGGGAACTCTTACTATCACCCTGTCGTGCGTACCTGATGCCTTCTATCATCCTAGTATGATTGACAATACTTTGAAAGGAACCGCCAGATGACATAAGAGATGCAGTAGCCTCTTGGAGATAGCTTGCGAGCCCCTTTACAAATCGGCTAATTCGCTCAAACTCTATGGGAATACTAGACATAGCATAGTGGAATAAATCGTGCTTCATTTTGGGACACAGTCATAAAACCCTAGTCCAATCTATCAAACTCATCCCGATGCCTATCACGAAGATTGTAGGGTACAAATCTCTAGAGGAAGATTTTCATAAACTATTCCCAACTCAATGCTAGAGCATCGATAGGCCTTCGGGCCATGACTGACCTCCACTGCTCTTTGGCCATTCCCATGAACTGATAAGATGTATAAGCTACCCCATGGGCCTCTAGAATACCCAAATTGAATAGTATATCCTGGCACTCTGTCAGAAAGTCATATGCCCCATCTCTAGCTATACCATTAAATTTGGGAGAAATCAATCTCACAAATCTTTCAAAACTTTTCTGCTCAGATAAGGAAATAGCGGCACTGGTAGAAACTAGCGGTGATGAAAACCTTGGAGGTTCAATGGAAGGCATGGAAAATGGACTCGGGGTTTGGAATCCCATACTAGGCCCCTGAGCTAGCTGTGAAGGACTAACAGGTATAACAAGGGTTGTGGTACCTGGAAGACTACTATTAGTAGGGGTACCTTCCAACCTTTCCAACAATTGTGTCAATAGCTCCTATAACACTGGTGTACCCTTAGAGGTTATAGGATGCTGAACTGGATCCTCAGCCTGCTGCTCATGAATTTGGTTAACGATTGGTTTAGGTGAGGCCCCTCTAGTCTGAACTCGTGCTGGTGTTGCTCCCCTAGCCCGGCCTTAACCTCTAGCTCTTCCACGACCTCTGCCTCGGCCCCTACCTCGCCCTTTGGCTGGGGCATGGACAGTAGGTAAAGACTCATCCACAGTATTGCTAACTCTAGTTCTCAAAATCTACACGAAAAGAATGGATTAGAGGCATACAAAACTTGAATATGAACAAATCGCATGAAAGGAATCAATGAAAAGAGAATTCCTAATCAAGCATTGTATTTTTGTCACCATGTTATTTTTGGATACTTTGAGGGTACAGCGGGGCCCTGTCCCGTCATATGTTTCTTTCTGTTATG
>JAOTQR010080089.1:0-41303 GCA_025774065.1 Solanum ossicruentum
TCACGAGCTACTCTGAATACATAGGATCTAATCGAGAAGTTCAAACCTCTCACAAACCTACGGACTCTCTCCTCCTCATTTGGAACCATAGTTAAAGCATGTTGTGATTACTAACAAAAATGGGCTTCATACTCCATAACATTCATACCTCCCTTCCTTAAGTCCTCAAATGTCAATAGAATCTCTTCCCGCATACTCCAAGGAATGAAGCACTCCTTAAAAGCATTAAAGAACATACACCAATCCATTGGAAGGGACCCAACTGGTCTAGATGCTACATAATTCCTCCACCACTCCCTGGCTGGTCCACGGAGCTGAAGTGCCACAAAAAGGACACCACACTGATCAACCAACCCTACTGCATCTAGCATCTCATGGCAAAAAGTTAGAAATTCATGTGCGTCCTCATTCTTACCACCCTGAAATTGAGGTAGTCTCATCTTCTGAAATCTTTCATAGCTAAGCTGATCATCTGTAACTAGGATGACCTCCAAAGTGGTTTGTACCCTATTAGCTGGTGCAAGGACCACTAGGGGCTTCCCCACCTGATCTTGATGAACTACACCCTAATGCTGTCCTGAAGTTTGTTCTTCCACTCAGTTGGGAAATTCCCTGTGTTCCTGCTGTGCCACCCCCCTGAGTGAGGTTTTCAAGCATACCCATCATCCTCAACAGAGTGTCCTGAAGTAAAGGTGTAGTTGTGGGCTCTAGAAGAGCCTGATCCTCATTAACCTCTATTTATGTCTCTGGAGAAGCCTCTCTATCCTGCCCTCTAACTGGTGCTACTCCTCGGGCACGCCCTCTCACTGACACCACTCTATGAGCATGACTTCTAGCTCGACCCTTCCTTCTACCTCTAACTGGGGTCTCAGCAATTGCCTCAGCGGTAGCCTCACCTCTACCAGCAGTAGTAGTAGCTCTAATCCATGCCATCTGTTAAGAGAATATAGGCACCACTCATTACTAACGGAAACAACCATGCACGATAAAAGAGAATGAATAAAAAAAAGAAGTTTCCTAACAATCTTCATAGCCTCTTAAAGATAAGTACAGACGTCTCCATAACGATCTTCAAGACTCTATTTAGACTTGGCTTGTATATACGTGAGACCTATGAACCTAGGGCTCTGATACAAACTTGTCACGACCCAAAAATTGGGCGTGTTGGCACTTTCATAATCCCACCAAAAAAGTCATCCTTAACTAAAAGAGATAATAAATATAACGCGCGGAAGTAATATAACGGGAGCAGATAACTAAAATTGAGAAATTTGCATAAACTTAAATACTACCCAAGGATTGGTTGTGATGCGTACAAGCGACTAACAATACAAACATCAAGAAATACAAGTCCACACTTTCCTTCTTCTCGAATAGAACAAGTACAGAAGAAATAGGAATAAGAGAGTCAGCCTGATGAAAACAACTATCTCTCTATGTCTCCTAAGAATCTTTGGTGGATTAAGGAAATATTATTCACTGCCCGGGTCCAAAATCTACACAGATGTAGAAGCAAGGGGTGAATACCAAATATCATGCGGTACCCAGTAAGTCAACTAACAAAACAAGGAAGTCTAATAGAATACGCAAACTCTTTTCATCCCAGTCGATCTCCATGACTACAACCTATACAGAAAGTTATTCCGACCCAGCAATACATAATACATAAAAGTTGGTATTTCACCATATCACAATTCCAAAGCACAAGCTAAAAGTGATAGCAAAATAAATCATAAGGATAACACCATGCAATGCAAAAGTATGCAAAGGTGAAATGCAATGCATTATGTAATAACTGCCAGCAAAGACCTCGACATCACAATATCATCATAAATTCGCTAGCATGTCACCTCGGCATCATAATATCATCATAAATTCGCCAACATATTACCTTGGCATCACAATATCTCGACCGGTAAAGACCTCGGTCCCAATATTATTTTTTTTCTTTTTAGCTTACTTATATCAATATCCAGAATCACTGCACATATGCATGTAATGGAATGAATGAGCATGATATGATTTCCACAAGTAAATCCACTCATAATTTTCAACCACCACAATATATATATTTCAAAAATATAGAATTATCATCACTTCACCACATTTATCAATTCAAGTACCATAATAAGTCGCCAACTTGCATTCACATTTTTAATCATCTCACTTCTTATAATATTTCACGTATCACACATAGGAGAAAGGAAAATTTTAGAATTCTACGAGAATTACAAAGTTTTGAAAGTTCACTTGCCTTAGTCAAATCACGGTCAATCTAACACTTCGGCCTTCAGTTTTTGAATGGAATCCGTAGCACCACGATCTAGTCAAATAATTATCACCATAAGATTTCAAAACTAGCAAAACTCATATTACTATATGTCTAGCCTAGACCCAAAGACCAACCAATTTCATTATTAATTTCCAAAGTTTCAAGCGTAGGATTTAATCTTAAATCCCCCAAATAATATAATTCTAATTCTCACAACTTAAAGAATAATATTATATTCGTTATATATAAATTATGAGCAATTGTCACTAATTACACCTCAACTTAACTTTGATCCATCAAGATAAATTCATCATAAATATTTTCATAATAAAGTACTTAAAAGTACACAAAAATAAACTCATTTACATAAAATATATTATTATAAAGATTTAGAAAATAGGAGCAACTTACAAGAATAAAATTGTCGAAGCTCTACACAATAAAACACCTCCCTTCAACTAATAAAACTCTCAAAATATTATACCCTATATTATTATATATGTATTCTGATCTCTCATCTTTCTGGTTTGTGTGTATGTTATTGAGCAGAATTTCTCTACTTTATATAGGCAGTGAAATTCCTTTAAGAAGTTCTCAAGGAAAGAGAGGAACTAACAAAATGTCAAAACAAGTAGTTGGCAGACAATTTGATAAAGAAACTTAACAAATGGATGTAAGCATCCAATAGCTCCACTTTTGGAGCAAAAAGTGTAAATTTATAATAAATAAATAAATAAATGAGAAAGGGTTGTTACAGAAAGTTTGTATCCGGTTTGGGAAAACATGCGAAAAGGGAGTGCAAAGCAGCATTGATAATTCCAAACATGGACATCTCTAGGCTTACAGTTTATGAGCAACAACTTGAGGAGGAAAAGAAGAAGGATCAGGAGGAGCACTTGAGCAAAGAGGCTAAGTTAGTAGGGCATGAGCTTAGCCAGCATAAGCAAGGTAAAGGGGACAAGTCCTATTTTCAGAAGAGGTTTTCGAATTATGCACCATCCTCAACAAGTGCACCAGCTCTGTAACAAGTATAATCAGAAGTCTCAGAGCTATCAGAATTTTAGAGCTCAGGGTTCTTTAATCCCAAGCTAGTATGATTCAAGGTTCGAGAGAGGAACCACCATGTGGCAAGTGTGGTAAACTCTATCTAGGTGAGTACCGTGAGGGCACAAATGCTTGCCATAGGTGCTAACAGACTGATCACTTCCAGAATAAGTGTCCAATGAGGAGGCAGGGTGAGGGAGGTAATAAAGCTCAATCTTCAGTAGCACAGCCGAGAGGTGCCATAACTAATACAGGTTGTGGCACAAATATTCTGTAGGCAATAGGAAATTGACAGGATCAGGAAGTTGCACCAGATATTTTCATGGGTACAATTCGAGTCTTTTCCTATGATGTGTATGCCATTCTTGACCTACGTGCCACTTTACCATTTGTAACTCCATATATGGCTGGTAAGTTTGAGATCCTTCATGAATGTCTTGTTGAGCCCTTCAGTGTTTCTACTCTTGTTGGTGAGTCCATTCTAGCTGAAATACTTTATAGAGACTGTGTAGTGTCCATCTATAATAGGGATACTATTGCTGATTTGATTGATTTAGTGATATTCGACTTAGATATGATTGTTGGCATGGATTGGTTTCACACCTATTGTGCCTCTATTGATTATAGAACTTGAACTATCAAATTCTAGTTTCTAAATGAGCCTATCATAGAATGGAAGGGTGATTCTATTATGCCTAAGGTTAAGTTTATTTCCTACCTTAAGGCCAGAAAGCTAATCTCAAAATGATGCACCTATTACCTTGCATGAGTTAAGGCTGATGATGTAGAGTCTCCACCTTTTGAGTTTGTCCCAGTTGCCAATTAGTTTCCTGATGTCTTTCCTAATGATTTGCCTAGAGTCCCTCCTGATAGGGAGAGTGACTGTGGAATCAATGTTCTCCCTAATATTCAACCTATCTCTATTCTTCCATATAGAATGTCTCCTGCAGAGTTGAAAGAACTAAAAGAACAATTGAAATTAGATAAGAGATTTATTAGGCCAGTGTCTCACCATAGGGTGGTCCAATCCTATTTGTGCGAACAAAGGAAGGTTCCCTCAGGATGTGTATAAATTATCATAAGTTAAATAAGGTAACCATTAAGAACAAATATCTCCTTCTGAGGATTGACGATTTGTTTGACCAACTTTAGGGTGCCACTGTTTTCTCCAAAGAACTCAGATCAAGCTATCCCAAGTTGAAAGTGAGAGAAATGTGACATCCCAAAGATGGCTTTTTTAACCCAATATAGTCACTCTGAGTTTCTAGTAATGTCCTTTGGATTAACAAATGCTCCTGCTGCTTTCATGGATTTGAAAAACATAGTATTCAAAAAGTACCTTGATATGTTCATGATTGTTTTCATAGATAATATTTTGGTGTACTATAGAGATGAGGAAAAACATGTCAACCATCTCCAAATTATTCTTCAGCCCCTCAGAGATAAGGATTTGTACGCCAAATCTTCAAAATATGAGTTTTGGCTTTAATCAGTGACATTTTTGGGCCATGTCATTGCGGGTGATAGTATTCAAGTAGATATGCAGAAGATTGAAGCAGTTGAGAACTGGCCTAGACCCATCTCTCCAACTGACATAAAGAGTTTTCTAGGTTTGGCTAATTACTATCACAGATTTGTTGAGGGATTCACTTCTTTATCCTCACCATTGACAAAGTTGACTCAAAAGAAAGCTAAGTTTCACTATCCGATGAGTGTGAAAAGAGTTTTCAAGAGTTGAAAACTAGATTAACTACTGAACCAATACTGACTCTACATGGAGAAATTGACGATTTTATGATCTATTATGATGCTTCTAGAGTAGGAGCGAGATGTGTAATGATGCAGAGAGGAAAAGTCATAGCCTATGCTTATAAACAACTTAAGAACCATGAGATGAACTATCCAACTCACGACTTAGAATTGGCTACGGTGGTGTTTGTACTTAATATTTGGCGCCACTACTTATATGGAGCACATGTTGATATATTCACAGACCACAAAAGAGCCTACAATATGTATTCACCCAGAAAGAGCTTAACTTGAGGTAGAGAAGATGGCTTGAGTTACCTAAGGATCATGACATGAGCATGCTGATGTGCTACCCAAATACAATACTTTTAAGGCTTAACACTAAGGATTATATGTGTTCTCAATGTGTTGTTAGTGGTTTTTATGTGTTTTTTTGTTTGTCTTTGCAGAACTACAGGTTGGCCATGAATTTGGTGAAAGTTACAGAAGCTGCTACAAATTTGTTGTTATACGAGACACCTTATGGGTCGTAGACCATTCTAGCAGCCGTAGGGTAGTTTCGAAGGGAATTCTAGTGAGGAGCCAAGATTTTGATGTTAATTCTACAAACATGCAGATGATCCATAGAAGAATTTACGAGTCCGTAGATTAGGCTTCGTGCCATGAGGATCAAAGAATGAAGACTTTCTGAAGTTCATCATACGTGACCCCCATTGTAAGTCGTAAACCATTTTATGATTCATAAAGGAGCATTATAAAGTAGAAGTCTAGTTTTTCAGCAACAATGTATGAGACCCCGATTACGGCCGTAAGCTTCAATACGGGCCATAAAGAGCTTTGGTGAGGTATGCCGACCAGTTCTCCTAAGTCATTTAGGATTTAAATTTTAAATATTATAAATAGGTCTTTTAGGTTATCTTTCAGAAGTACATGTCAGTTTTCATATGTTTTAGGCTAGTACTCAGAGAACTCAATATTTTGAGAGAGAAAATTGTAAAAGAGTCTTTGAGAACACTTGTGGTTGAATTTTTTCTTTAAGCTTGTGATTTCTATTCAACTTAGATTGCTTGTTCTTCAATCTATTGTGTAAGTGTTTAATTATGTCTTCTCAATTCATAATCTCTTTATCAGCATATTGCATGAGTAGCTAAATCCACAACTAGGGTTATGGGATCCATGAAGAACTAACAAATAAAATCGGATAATTCACAATTCTTGGAAGGCGTATATGCATGAATTAATTAACTCTTTTCATTTTCCATATTTTCTAGTGGTGGCCAACATTATAACTCGCCTAGTGTTACTGACTGGACCAAGATAGTATTGAATAGGAAAATAGATTAAATAATAAGATTAGATTGATGTGCTCTCGTCTAATCAACCAAACTAGGCCAAAGGGAGGTTGTACTGGGACTAATAGGTAAAGGTTAGTAATGCACACTATGGAGATGAGCCAAGTCGCATAGTGAAATTCACCTCTCACCTCTACCCAAAGGGCTTGGTGAACTTAAATTACCATCGTGCATGTTATGCACTAGATAAGAATTAGGTTATCCGGTCATATTGAGCTGGGGAATCATAGGGATCACAATACCCTAGTTCCTCTCTATTATTGACTTTTCTCTCGTATAGTTAATTAGTTTTACTTTCTCGTTGATTATTACTACCCCCTTTTAGGGAATTGAGTTCGTTAATTACTCGGATTGCATATTAGTGAATTTTCTTGGGTGTATGTATTCCCTATGGGATCGACCCTAACCTTGGTTAGGTTCTTTATCTTGACAACGACCACTTTATTCTCTAAAAAGGAGCTGTAACATAGGCGACATCAATATTTTGGTGCCATTTGCTAGGGAATACAGTAGACTTAGTGAATTCATTAGTAGTTTGAGTGTTAATCCTTAGTTCCCTTATTTTACTTTTGTTCATTGTTTTTGTTCTTTTTCAGGGTGTATGAGTAGTGTATGCCCAACATTCGGAGTTAAGGCAATCCCTTGTTGATGTCATTTGGTTTAACTAATGCGCTGACTATATTTATGAATCTCATAAATAGGGTAGTTAAACCCTACCTAGGCATGTTTGTGATAGTCTTCATAGATGACATATTAATTTATTCCCGTAGTGAAGAAGGCTATGTGAATCATTTTAGGGTGGTGTTACAAATTTTTAGGGATGAGAGGTTGTTCGCTAAATTTGATAAATGCAAATTTTGGTTGAAGGAGGTTTTATTCCTAGGGCATGTGGTGTCGGTGATGGAATTAAGGTGGATCCTAGGAAGACGGAAGTGATAAGAAATTGGCCTAGGCCATTGACTCTAATGGATATTAGGAGTTTCTTGGGCTTGGCAGGGTACTATACAGGAGGTTTTTGAATGGTTTCTCTTTAATTGCTTTCCCTTTGAAAAAATTGACACAAAAGAAGGTAAAATTTATTTGGACCGATGAATGTGAAAAAGTTTTCATACACTGAAAGACAAGCTTATCTCCGCTCCTATTTTGGCTTTACCAGAAAGGTTAGAAGGGTTTGTGCCTTATTATGATACCTCAAAGAATGGTTTGGAGTGTGTATTGATGCAAAATGGTAAGGTTATAGCATATGCTTCTCAACAACTAAAGGTGCAAGAGTATAATTATTCCACCCATGATCTCAAATAAGCAGTCGTGGTATTTGCTTTGAAAATATGGCGCCATTATTTTGGGGTTCATGTAAATGTATTCACTGATCACAATAGTCCCCAATATGTTTTCACACAAAGGGATCTTAATTAGAGGCTAAGAAGGTGGTTAGAACTCCGTAAGGATTATGACATGAGTGTGCACTATTATCTCGGCAAAGTTAATATTGTGGCCGATGCTCTAAGTAGAGTGTCCATGGAATTTCTAGCTCATATTGATGATGGCAATAAGGAGGTGTCTAGAGAAGTCCATCTATTGGCTAGGTTGGGAGTGAGGTTGAATGAAGTAGAGAATGGTTGTGTAGTTGAAACACCCCTCCACGTAGCTTGGAAGGACCTTATGATGCATTTTTTTAATATCTCAAAATCCGTGTATAATTTTGCAAATTCGACATCATAATCTTGTTCAGAGAGAAAAATCGTGTTGGGTAATAGGTACCTACAAGATATACTTTGTCCGTGCCAAAAAACTTAGTTTTTTGGTAAAACTTCGCAACACAGTAGTTGTCCGCGATCAAGCCGCGACACTGACCTGGAGCGGACTAGTTCAAAAAATATGAAAATTTTTCTTTTTCACTCAAGGGTAATTAGGTAATAACCCAACACCTATATATATGAAAATCCCTCATTTTTTAGCCGTTTTTATCCCTAAAAACTCACCAAAAAACATCTCAAATTCCTCTCTAATCTTTACCAAATTCTCCATCCATTCTAAAGATTTTCAAGAAGTTTTGTTGGAATTCAAGAAAAGCAAGTCAAGCCCCAAAACCTCCTTAAGTTTTTCTTCAAGAAACTCTAAGATTAAGGTATTGGGTGTTCATCCATGGGTCCTTTCACCTATGGAGCTCCAAAACTATTTTATCAAATTTCTTGATTGTAATGACTAATTCTTTATGGGTATCTTCTATTATCTCTCCATTACATGAAATATGCTGGAAATTTATTGGTTACTGATTTATTGTTGCATGGGCTCCTACTAATGATTGAGATTATGATATGTTATTACATTAAAGATTTTCAAGATATCGCATCTTGAGAGACTCTAAAATATTATGAAATTTTTATTGGTTTTCATGACCCCCAAATTGGGGTTTTTCAAGTATATTGTTGGGTTGTTTGAATGACTTCTTAAATTACTATAATTTACCCTGTTCATGTTCCTTACTCTTGAATTCTATGATTTTAAGCTTAAATATATATACCCACCATGTTTTGACTAAGTTATATGACAAATCTCTTATGTGCTGAAGGATTAGGGTAGGACATGCGATTTATGAATATTGTTGATGTTGAAGGAAAATTAAGCATGCTATGAGTTCATGAGAATGTTATAAATGATATGAAACCTTTTTATTTGATATTATGATGTGCTGGTTTGACGAGCTAGTTTATTATATTCAAAACTATAAATGTTGTGATACCATGAGACACTATGGAGTTAAGGATTGTTTGAGATGAATTTCATGTTTTCATGTACATGTTTTGAAAGATGATGTGTATGATTGCGATGAGTTGTTTAAGAATGATTTAAATTGATGATATTCATTATATGTCTTGAAGTATGATATCTAAATAATGATAAATGAAGGCTTATGAGACATTTTATGGTTATTCTAGACTTATGAAAAGCTTCTTATGAATAATGAAAAGGTTTCACTATATGTTTACTAGTTCATGAATGTGATAGATGATGAGATAGATCAAGTATGATGTGAATTTGTTGTAATATTATGAAAGCTACTTGTTATTGTAAAACCCCTCCCTATGATATTATGTTATACAAGTGTATGTAATGATTATCCTCACGTTTGTATGTCCAACAGGACTGGTCTTATAAAGTTTAGCATGAATGAATAAAAGAAATGTGAGCTCCCACCTGGTTATGATCATGAGACTATGATGGCTTGCTAGTAGAGGGATATGATGATGATGCTACCAAATAGTAGAGGCTTAACCAATATTATGATGCTAGCGGATAATAGAGGGTTAACAAAGATTACGATGCTAGCCGATAGTAGAGGCTTATCCATGATATAGGAGCTATCCTTATGACAATGATTAAAGTTCTAAATGTTTATGGGATGGTTACTAGAATTCCCCTCTATTGTTTTAAAAGGCTTATGGGATGGGTTAGTAAAATACCTCTCCACTAATAAATTTCATGATTCCTCTCTATGATTATTAAGTGAGATTTTACTTAGCACCGAGTGGATCTTAGGATGGATGCGGAAGCTCCCTGCTAGAAGAGGTGTGAGACCATTAGTTGAATCCTATCGTCCAATAACTACATGCCATTGTAGGAAATATGAATCACCCACTAGTAGAGGTTGATTTCTATACCAACCGATAGTAGAGGTTTCTCAATAGCAATGTTTTTGTGGATCTACTTAGGCATCTTAGGAGGTCCCTTTGGCAAGTGACTTCCCCCTTTCCTCCGATGAAGGGAAAACATCGGGACTCCGTGTCTTAGCTCACATGCTTTATGTTAGTTAAAAGGTTGCTCTCGCACATGTTCATGTTCTCCTTATGGTTCTAAGTTATCCCTCTTATGATGATTAAATGGTCTCTTTATGTTATGTCCAAAGGTGATTTAAATTTCCTATGATTCATTGTTTCATATGCTCAGATGGTATTTTCGATAAAGTTACATGATGATGTCTACAAGTGTGTAAAGTGGTCTCCATTATGATTACCAATGGTCCTTGCATAATAAAATTATCTTTTATGTAAAGTGATATATTGTTCACCTAATAATATTAATACTTTAATTATGTATGACATCGTGTATTTCTCATTAATTTATGTTTAGGTCTATTAATACTTTAATTATGTATGACATCGTGTATTTCTCAATAATTTAAGTTTATGTGACCTATCATGCATTCAAGTAAGGGTAAGTTCTTTATTTCTCATGTGCATTATTTCATGTTCTATGGTGAGAGTAGAATATCCCCAAATCGTCACCATATGTATATTCCATGTGTATATAATTTGCTTATTCTCGATTATGTTCATCTATGCATCCTAGTGTGTTCTTTCTAAAGTTTTCCTTATGTTTTAATTAATATTAGCTTGATTAATGCTTACTAATGCCTTTATAAATATATATTTTTTATCAGAAGACTTACTATGAATGATTTCATTATTTATATCCATGTCATGCATTACATATCTACATACCAGTACATTCCAAGTACTCCTACATGATTTCACAATGTAGGGACTGGTGCTCCTCAACATCCTCCACATGGTTAGCATTGGATCATTGGAAGAAGAGAGTTGGTGAGTCCTCTAGTTCATGGACAATATCGAGATTCTATCTTACATATGTTCAGACTTTATCCACGTCACTTTCTAGTTTGAGGGTAAGCTTTAAACATGTCTTGGCCCCTATCCTATTTATGCTTAGAGGTGTTGTTGGATACTGTGCTATGCACCTATAATTTGATGTTGAGATTTTATGGAGACTTATCCCTTAGACCCTATCCCTTATCTGGTGCTATTTGATGCTATTGATTATTGGGGAAAGAGATAAAAGTCCCAAGTCCCTAAATGCCCCCATAGTATCAGTCATGCTTATCCACCCCTTAGACTTATTTTCCATATGGTTCATGTTCATCCTCTTCCATATAACATTCCCATAGCATGAGTGTAAAGCCGCGCTTCCCTTACAAATTATTTGCTATGTCCTTATTTATCTTTTACTATTTCTGCAAAATCAAAAATGTGCAAACAATATGCTAAGAGGCTTGTTTGGGTAGCCCTAGGGCTTCCCATTTGCCCTGTCATGTCCAGGCCCTTGGATTGTGATAGTGGTGGTACTTGATAGCTCCAAATCTTCTTTGATTGGACAGGGCAAGTCCAAACCATACCTTGGCCCCGCCTTGTTAAAATTGAAGGCTTTGGTGAAGGATGCCGAAGTAGAGGTTTTCTCCCAAGGGGGAATGGTGTCCTTAGGTACCAAGGTAGGCTATGTATCCCTAATGTGGATGTCTTGAGGGATTTGATTTTGAAAGAGGCACATAATTCGTCCTACTCTATTCACTCCAGTTCCACAAAAATGTATCGAGACTTGAGAGATGTATATTAGTGTGGTGGTATAAAAGGGGATAGTGCCAAGTTTATAGCCAATTGTCAAAATTGCCAACAAGTGAAAGCCGAACATCAAACGCCAAGTGGCCTAGCCCAAGACAAAGAAATTCCTACTTGGAAGTTGGAAGAGATAAACATGGATTTGGTGATTAGGTTACCAAAAAATAGAAAACACTTTGATTTTATTTGTGTATATTTTGAAGGTCTCTCCCATGAAAGGTGGGCCCAATTTCGCAAGGAAGGGAAATTGAGCCCAAGGTTTGTGGGACCCTATAGAATTTTGAGGAGAACTGGTAAGGTTTTATATGAATTGGAGTTGCCAATGGATATGACTATGGTTCATCCGTTCTTCCACGTGTCTATGTTGAGGAAGTGTGTTGGTGACCCAAGTGATATAGTACCCTTGGAGGTTATGGGTGTTGTGGAGGAAAACGTGAGCTATCAGGAGGTCTTGGTAGAAATATTGGATATGCAAGTGAAAATGTCAAGGAACAAAGATGTGGCATTCTTCAAAGTCCTTTGGGGGAATCGTCAAGTTGAAAGTGCTACTTAGGAAACTGAAGCAGACATGAAGAAGCGAGATCCATGTCATGACCGAAGCCTATGGCCTAGACATAACACAACGAATAGGAACCCGAAGGGACCTAAACAAGCCTCTTAGCATATCAATCACACATCCTTGGTCGTGGACACAAAGTAAACAACATCAAGAGATCTAAATAAGGATAAAGGGACTAAGGGAAGTCTTAGATAACCATAAACAACCAAGAGTGAAGAACATAGCATAATTAAATCACTTTTCCAACAACACCTCTAGCATAGATAAGGCGGGGGACAAGACACTTTTCGGGCTCACCTTATTGTATCAAGAATTCAACATAAAGAAATAACATAGGTAAGATAGTATAGATAGTGTCCCTAAACTTGAGGACTCACCAAAAGTTGTCTTCAAGATGTCAAAAACTAACCATGTGGAGGATGATCATGAGGAGCTCTGGTTCCTACATAGTAACATCATGTAGGCATAGAGTATGCATTGGTATGTTTGAATATACTAAGTATGTAGGATGCAATGCAACAAGAGATAAGCAACATAGTCAAAATGCATAATCATAAGTAAGGGATAGTATATAAGCAACATGGTATGCATGATCAATGTTTGAACTAAAACATTCTTGCATAGAACATAATACATGTGTAGGAAGAGACCACATCCATATAGCCCAAGTAAGCTCTTGTTGAACTCCAAGGCTTGCTACCCCCTTGGAAGGGGATTGGGATACATACCCCTCAACGAGGTAGTATGGGCTTACCACCCGCCGACAAGGCAATTGAGGTATATACCCCTCAACAAGGTAGTACGGGATTACAACCCCCTGACAAGGCCATTGAGGTACATACCCCTCAACAAGGTAGAACGAGCTTACCACCCCCTAACAAGGTGATTGAGTTATTTACCCCTCAACAAGGTAATACGTGCTTAACACCCCCGATAAGGTGATTGAGCCTTAACACCCCCACAACAAGGTGAATAGGCTAAACACCCCCAACAAATTATGGTCAACTTGCAACACCATAGATACTTTCCATGAATTAAACACATACATAAATTACTTTCATCATTATAAAGTCACTTGACTCATAGGCCATACAATAGATCATCAATAGCTCAAGAATCCTTAACCGGACATTTTATCAAATACTTAGTGGGTGTGTAATGCTAGTTCAAAATCATACAATTCAATAGTGAAATCATGTGAGAAAACTTAATATAAATCAACCCACCAACATTTAGTAGAAGCCTCATGCATGATACATTGAAACCCCTCATCAAATCTCACAATAGATCATAGATTCGTAGCTCAAAACATTCTTAAACATTCAACATTTTATGAAACCTCAACATATTTCATAATCAGATTCATAATAAGAGATACCCATAGATAATCTAACTTGAAAGCATCCAATTTACATAAAAAGGAAGGTTGGGCACAATGGGTGAAAGGACCTAATGACTGAAACCCACATACCTCAAATTTCGTATCTTCTTGATGAAGATTTGAATGGGAACTTAAAGCTTGAATGATTTTCTTGAGATCTGAAAATGATTTTTAGGTCACTTGAATTTGGATGAAATATTTGGCCAAGTGTTAGAGAGGATTTTTGGAAATGCCTTAAATGATATAGGTTGAAAAATGACTAAGTATATGTGGTTTTATGCATAGGAGGGCATAGGCCCAAGACACCAAGAGCTTGGACTGAAACAGTAAAACTGGCAACAAAATAAGATTGGTCCGCACCCTGGCCGTGTCACGCCAGGGGTGCGAGTCCTCTCTGGACAAGGAACTTTTTAAAATAAAATTTTTTCATGGTTGCTCTAATATTGGGGTTATACCTATTCCCACTCAATTTTACCCCCTGATCACGAATGTGATGTCAGATTTTCGATATCACACATGGATTTTGAGATATATGAAAATTACCATTATTGGCATTTTCGAAGCACATTTTCAGGCACTTTTGGGGCATTTCAATAACTCCTCCTTAGGAACATTCATCCTCGAATGTGAAAGAAACATATATAAGAGAAGTAACCAAGATGATTTCATCCTAACACATGAATACAACAAATTCATTAAAACATTATATCAAAAATCTCAACATAAGCGTTAAAAATCACCTTGAACTTGTCAACATGAACACGAATGCATTCCAATGACATAATGGCTGAAACTTAAGACTTGAAATCATGTAGGGGACTTAAATTAGTACCTTAGGCTTGACTGGAATTGAAGAGATAGGGATATCACTTTTGCATGTCTGCCTCGGCTTCCCATGTGGCACTTTCAACTTGTTTGTTACTCCAAAGGACCTTAACGAAAGTTACATTCTTGTTCCTCAACCTCTTCACTTGTCTATCAAAAATTTCTACCGGGACATTTTCATAAGTCAAATTGTCTTCAACAACACCCACAATATCTAAAGGCACAATATTATTTGGGTCCCCCACACACTTCCTTAACATAGACACACGGAAGACCAGATGAACCATATTCATATCATTGGGCAACTCTACCTCATAGGACACCTTACAAATCCTCTTCAACACTCCATAGGGACCCACAAATCTTGGACTTAATTTACCTTTTTAACCAAAATGAACCACACCATTCCTGGGTGAGACCTTCAAATAGACCTAATCAACAACCTTAAATGCAACATCCCTCCTCCTCACATCGACGTAGGACGTTTGTCTACTTTGGGTTGTTTTCAATCTTTCCCTTATCATCCTCACCTTCTCGATGGCCTCCATAACCAAATCTGGGCCTAAAAAAGACATCTTGCCTACCTCACATGATCCAACCGGGGACCTACAATGTCTACCATAAGGAGCCTCAAAAGGAGCCATACCAATGCTTGAATGATAGCTATTATTGTAAGCAAACTCAATGAGTGGAAGGTGTTCATCCCAACTACCCTTAAACTCCAAAACACAAGCTCTAAGTATATCCTCAAGAGTTTGGATAGTTCTTTTGGCTTGGCCATCCATCTGAGGATGAAAGGTCGTACTAAGATTAACCTTGGTACCAAGATCTCTTTGGAAGGATCTTCAAAACTGAGAAGTGAATTAAGCACCATGATCCGAGATGATAGACAAAGTCACCCCATGAAATCTAACCAAATCATGAATATACAATTTAGCATAATGTTCGGCACCATAAGTAGTCTTGACCATTAGGAAATGAGCCGACTTTGTGATTCTATCAACCACAACACAAATAGAATCAAAATGATTTCTAGTCTTAGGCAACCCAACAACAAAATCCATGTTAATTTCCTCCCATTTCTAAGTAGGAATTTCTATATCTTGAGTTAGGCAACCTAGCATTTAATGCTCGATTTTAACTTGTTGGCAATTATGACAACCAGATACAAACTTAGCAATATCTCTCTTCATACTACCCCACAAATACACGTCCCTCAAATCTCTATACATCTTTGTAGAACCGGGGTAAATAGAATAGGAAGAACTATGAGCCTCATCTAAAAATCTTCTTTCTCAAGTCATCAATAGTAGGCACACACAACCTACCTTGGTACCTAAGGGCACCATCTCCCCCTTGGAAGAAAACCTCTACCTTAGCATCTCTCACCAAGGCCTTCAATTCTAACAAGGAGGGGTCAAGATCTTGCTTTGCCATCACCTCCTTAATCAATGAAGATTTAGAACCATCAACAACCACTACACCACCATTATCAACATCTTCTAACCTAACCCCCAATCTAGCCAACTGATGAACATCTCTAGCCATCTCCTTGACACCATCATCAACATGAGCTAGGCTACCCATAGATACCCTACTTAGAGCACCGGCCACAACATTAACCTTACCAGGGTGATAATGCACACTCATATCATAATCTTTAAGAAGCTCTAACCACATTCTTTGTCTCAAGTTGAGATCCTTTTGGATGAACACATATTGGAGACTCTTATGATTGGTAAACACATCAACATGGACCGTGTACAAGTAATGACACCAAATCATCTAAGCAAATACCATGGCGGCCAATTCAAGATTATGGGGAAGATGAATCTTTTCATGCACCTTAAGTTGTCTAGAGATATAAGCTATCACCTTACCATTTTGCATAAAAAAAAAACCAAACTAATTCTTGAGGCATCCTAATACACAACAAACCCTTCCAGCCCTTCCGATAGAGTCAAAATAGGAGCAAAGACAAGCTTATCTTTGAAAGATTGAAAACTCTTCTCACATTCATCGATCCACACAATGTTTTTCCTTCTTTTGGGTCAACATAGTCATGGGAGAAGCAATAGAAGAGTAACCACTAACAAACCTCTAGTGGTAACCTGCTAAACCAAGGAAACTTCTAATATCCGATGGGGTCAAAGGTGTAGGCCAATTCTTAATTACCTCTGTCTTTGTAGGATCCACGCCACATGACCTAGAAAGGCAACCTCTTTCAACCAAAACTCATATTTTTCATATTTAGCATACAATTTCTCCTCCCTCAAGATTTGTCACATCACCCTCAAGTGATCAACATGCTCCTCCTTACTATGGGAATAGATCAAGTTATCATAAAAAAATACCCCCACAAACAAATCAAGGTAGGGTTTGAAGACCCTATTCATAAGATCTATGAAGATAGTCATTGGTCAACCCAAAGGACATAACCACAAACTCATAGTGCCCATAACTAATCCGCAAGGCCGTCTTGTGAATTTCACACTCCCTCACTTTCACATGGTGATACCCGGGCTGAAGATCAATCTTAGAGAAGTGACTAGCCCCTTGAAGTTGGTCAAAAAGATCATCAATCCTTGGTAGAGGGTATTTATCATTTATGATGACCCTATTAAGTTGTAGGTAGTTGATGCACATTCTAAGAGTACTATCTTTCTTTTTCACAAACAACACCGGTGCACCCCAAGGTGATTGACTAGGCCTTATCAAACCCTTCTCTTATAAATCCCTCAACTACTTCTTCAACTCCTTCAACTCTGTCGGGGCCATATGGTAAGGGTGAATAGAAAGAGGTTGAGTATCGGGAAGGACATCTATGCCAAAATCTCTTTCCCTTTCGGGAGGAACATGGGGAAGCTCATCGGGAAAGACATCAAGGAACTCATTAACCACAAAAACTGACTCTATAGGAAGGACTTTGGACTCAACATCCCTAACCCTCACAAGATGATAGAGACACCCATTAGAAATCAACTTTTGGGATTTAATGAAAGAAATAAATCTACCCTTGACCACCACATCATAGCTCTCCCACTCAAGGACGGGTTCATTAGTGAATTGGAATTTTACCCTACGGGTTCTACAATCCATAGAGGCATAATACGCATGCAACCAATCCATCCCAAGAATGACATCAACACCCACCATATCCAACTCAACAAAATCACAAGGCAATATTTAATGCAAAATTAATATGGGACAATTTCTATAGAATCTTTTAGCAACAATAGGTGCAACAATGAGAGTAGACACTTCATATGGCTCACACAATAATTCGGGTTTAACATGAACCTTTTTGGCAACAAAACGACTAATAGAAGAAAGAGTGGCACCCAGATCTATCAATGCATATAGATCAAAATCAAAGACTTTTAACATAACAGTGATGACAATGGGCACCTCATCTATGCCTTTCGCCCTTGAAGAGCATAGAACCGATTTTGTCTTGATGCACTCCCTTGTTGGCCTCCTCTTCCCTTAGGACCCGCATTTGCACCTTGGCCTTGTGGACAACCATCTCTACCCTTGTTTTGATAATGAGGACAATCAATCATCTTATGCCCCACTTCCCCACAGCCATAACAAGCATTACTGTTCCTCAAACATGTGCCATTATGCTCTCTACCACATATTGGACACATAGCATTAGGTATCACACCACCACTACCTTAGAAGCTTTCATTATCATTAACAAACCTTCTATTAGGAGCATTTGAAGAACTTTGTCCTTGGAACTTGTGGCCTTAAGAAAACCAACCACCTTAAGGATTTTGGAATCCACCTTCAAAACAGGCCCTCTTGGCCTCACCCATTCTCCTCTTTCTCAACTTTTCCCCCTCTAATTTTTCAACATAAGTCATGATGTGGGATAATTCCATATCACCTATCAACATGGTAGCACGACATTCTTCATTTACCAAGTCGGACACACCCATCACAAACTTTTTCATCCTAGACCTTGGCTCGGCCACCAATTGTGGAGCATATTTGAAGAGTTGGTTGAACTTGAGGGCATACTCCCTCATACTCATGGACGCTTGCTCTGGATTCATAAATTCCATCATTTGGACCTCCCTTAACTTAAGAGAGAAGAACCAGTGGAGAAATGCTACCTTAAACTCATCACAAAGAATCACATTATTATTCCCCTTCTCCACTTTCAATTAGGTAAACCATCTTTTTGGCCACCCCTTTGAGTTAGTAGGCCACCAACTTTGTTTTCCCCTCCGAGTTAATCCTTATAGTAGATAACACTTTGTATACCTGATCAATAAATTCTTGAGAATCCTCATCCACTTTAGACCCATGGAACTTCAGTGGGTTCATCCTAGTAAAATCCCACACCCCTGAGGCCGGAGTAGGAACATGAGGGGCTTGGGCCCCTTGGTTGATTTGATTAGTTATAGAATGGGTTAGCACAGTTATAGCATCCCATAATTCTTCATGAGCTACTCTTCGATCATGAGGAGCGGAAGGGCCAGTTGCTCCTTGGGTGAATGAGCTCTTCTTCCTCTTGGAATAGGCATGATGTAGCATAATAAAGAACATTCATTAAGGGAAGCGTTGCCTTAACTTATATAGAACAACATAGATCAAGAAGAAGGGAAACATTTCCTAAAACACCTCAATGCCTCTTACTCATAGTTGTGGTGCATTTCACAATCATGAATAAGACTCTAATCAACGTGTTTTATTGGATGTTGAGGGCCATTAACAACCTAGTGCTCTGATACCAAGTTTATCATGACCCAAGCCTAGGGCCTAGATGTGACATGGCGAATGGGAACCCAAAAAGATCCAAACAAGACTCTTGGCATACCAATCACACATCCTTGGTTGCAGAAGCAAAACAAGCAATATCAACAGATTTAAATAAGGATAAAGGGACTAAGGGAAGTCTTAAATAACCATAAGCAACCAAGGGTCAGGAACATAGCATAATTACTTCACTTATCCAACAACACCTCTAGCAAAGATAGGGAGGGGGCCCAGACACTTTTTTGGGCTCACCCTCAGAGTATCAAGAGTTCAACATAAAGAAATAACATAAGAAAGAGTAGCATAGATAGTGTGCCCGAACTTGAGGACTCACCAAAGATTGTCTTCAAGATGTCCAAAACTAACCACGTGGGGGATGATCATGAGGAGCTCCGGTTCCTACATGGTAACATCATGTAGGCATAGAGTATATGTTAGTACGTTGTATGTACTAAGTATGCAGGATGCAATGCAACAAGACATAGGCAACATAGTCAAAATGCATAATCATAAGAAAGAGATAGTATATTAGCAACATGGCATGCATGATCAATGCTTGAAGTGAAACATGCTTGCACATAACATAATACATACGTAGGAAGAGACCACATCCATATATTTGCTTGGACTCCAAGGTTTTCCACCCCCCTGGAAGGTGATTAAGGTACATACCCCTTAATGAGGTAGTACAGGCTTACCACCCCACGACAAGGCGATTGAGGTACATAACCCTCAACAAGGTAATACGAGCTTACTACCCCCCGATAAGGCCATTGAGTTACATACCCCTCAATAAGGTAGTACGAGCTTACCCCCTCCCCCACAAGGTGATTGAGGTATTTACACCTCAACAAGGTAGTATGGGCTTAACACTGCCCTGACAAGGTGATTGAGGCTTAACACCCCCTCAACAAGGTGATTGGGCTTAACACCCCCCAACAAGGTGTGTTCAACTTGCAATACCATAGATACTTTCCATGAAGTCAATACATGCATACATTCCTTTCATCACCATAAAGTCACTTGTTTCATAGGCCATGCAATAGATCATCAATAGCTCAAGAATCCTTAACAGGATATTTTATCAAACACTTGGCAGGTGTGTAATGCTAGCTCAAAATCATGCAATTCAATAGTTAAATCATGTGAGAAGACTTAATGAAAATCAACCCACCAACACTTGGTAACACCCTCATGCAAGATACATTGAAATCTCTTATCAAATTTCATAATAGATCATAGATTCATTGCTCAAAACATGCTTAAACAGTCATCATTTTATGAAAACCTAAAATAGCTCATACTCAAACTCATAATAAGAGATACCTATGGTATCTAACTTGAGAACATGTAATTTACATAAAAAAGAAGGTTGGGCACCATGGGTGAAAGGACGTAATGGTTGAAACCCACATACCTTAAATTTCGGGCATCCTTGATGAAAATTTGAATGGGACTTGAAGCTTGCATAAATTTCTTGAGATCCGAAAATTAGTTTAAACTTAAATTTGGATGAAATATTTGGCTAAGAGTTAGAGAGGATTTTGGGGAATGTCTTGAAAGATATAGGGTTGAAAAATGACTAAGTATAGGTATTTTTACGCATAGGAAGGCATAGTCCCTAGACTCCAAGGCCTTGGACTGAAAAGTAAAATTGGCAATGAAATAACACTAGTCCGCGCCTTAGCCGCATCACGCCAGGGGTGTGATCCTGTCTCGATAAGGAATCTTTTGGAAAATGAAATTTTTCAATGGTTTCTCTAAAATTGGGGTTATACCCATTGCCCACTCAATTTTTCTCCTGATCATGAATATGAAGTCAGATTTTCGATATCACGCACGAATTTTGAGATATATGGAAATTATAATTATGGGCATTTTCGAGGCTTATTTTTGCGCACTTTTGTGGCGTTTCAATCTATACCGCTTTCACTCTACTCAAGATAAAGGTATAATTAAGTCCTATCTATGATTTCAAGTCTTTAGTTTATCCCTCATATCATTTTTGCATTCATACTTGTTCATGGTAACAAGTTCTGGTGATTTTTGATGTATATGTTTGAAACTTTTTTGAAAATGATACTTAAGTGCACTTATTGCATTCATGTTGGGCTGAACGTCTCCTAATTACACCTCTTACATATGTTTTCTTTACATTTGGGGACAAATGTTCCCAAGGAGGAGATATTGTAACACCCCTCACGTGGTTCGAAAATGCCCTACAGTGTAATTCTCGAGTATCTCAAAATTCGTGCATGATATCAAAAATCTGACTTCATATTCTTGATCATGGGGCAAAATTGTGTACGAAATAGGTGCCCTTCGATTTTAGATGACCTATAGTAAAAAATAATTTTTTACTATGGGAGCCAAGGCAGTGTCCCTATGTGACTGCACTGTATCACGCCTGGGGCATGATTTAGTGTAAATTGAGCCTCTGCATTTGGTCCACACCGCACATAGGGTATGGATCAGTACAAAATTTTCCTTAATTTTCAACTTCACTTAAGGGCATTTGGGTAATAACCCAATGCCTATATATACGGGAATACTTCAATTTTCCACCATTTTCAAACCATAAAACACTTGAAACCCTCCCAAAATCCTCCCAATTCACCATCAAATCTTCCATTCAATCTAGAGAATCTCAAGATCATGCTTTAGATTTCAAGAATACCACTTAAGCCTCAAGTGTTCCTCAACAATTTATTCAAGAGCTCCAAAGTTTATGTATGTGGGTCTTCATCCATGGGTCCTTTCACCCATGAAGCCCAACTCTCTCTTTTTATGAAAATCATGATTTCAAGATTAAATTCTTCATAGGTACTTCCTATTATGCATTATATAAATGAGTTATGTAGGATTTTATCAAGTATTAATTCATTATGCATGAATACTTATTGAAAGCTTATTCTATGAGTTGATTTGTATTTGTTGAGGTTATGTATGATACGAACTATGAAAATTATGGTGCATTGTAAACTTTTCAGATAGATTTCATGATACCCAAATTAAGGGTTTTACTAAAATGTTGATGGGTTGTCTTGCATTACTTTAAAATGGATTGATTTTACTCTTTCTTGTCTTATACTCTTAAATTGCATGATTTTGAGCATGTGTACATATACCCACCATGTTTGACTAAATTTACATGACAAGGATTCTTATATGGATTAAAGGCTATTACATGATTTGCAAGACACGTGTTTCTATTGTGATTATGGGCTCCCAAGCATGTATTGAAAAGTTTCTATAATTTACAAGCAAGTTATTGAGCGCTTATTCAATGTTTTATTCTCATTTTAATTGTGAAGCCTACTTGAAGGGGTTATGACCTAAGCTATATTCCTCATCCAATAGTACAAGGCAAATATCTACATAAAGGAGTTATGACCTAATCTATATTCCTCATCCTCATGTACTATTTAATACTATGCACTATCTAATGCCTACATAAAGGGGTTATTACCTATATCTTCACCCTCATGTACTATCCAATAGCTACTAGAAGGGTTATGGCATAAGCTATATTTTTCACCCTCTAGTACAAGGTATTTGAATGAGCTACTCATGCCACATTATTGTATTAAACAAGCTATGCATGTATGATTATTCTCACGCATGTTTTGACCTAAGCATTGATTATATGTGTCATATTAAGCTCATGTCTAATCATTATGATTATGTATATTGATTATTACGGCTTATGATCCTTGTTGTATTGCACCTCACATACTTAGTACATTACAAGTACTAACGTATACTTTAGCCTACATAATCTCACCACCTAGGGACTTGAGCTCCTATTGATCCTCCACCTCCACATGGTTAGTCGGACCGTTTGAAGTTAGCTTTGGGTGAGTCCTTAATGTCGAGGTAAATTATCTATCTTACTTTCATGCTAATGTTAAGACTTATCTAATTTTGGATACTCATTTTGAGTGTGAGCCCGGGTGATGTCTTGGCCCCCACTCCATCTAAAGTAGAGGTGTTTTTGGATATAGATTTCATGTGTTGAGCTTGACTCCTTTTATATCTATGTTATTATGAAAGACTTCCCTTTGTCCCTTATTTCCCTCTATGATCTTTTATGTTGAGGATGAGATGGAAGTCCCAAGTCCTTCTTTCTTTAGATTCTTTTGCTACTTGTTTGTTGTCTTATTTTTCTTTCACAACTAAGGATGTGTAAATAAAATGCTAAGAGGTTTGTTTGGGATTCCTTCAGCTTTCCCCATTGGTTGTGACAATCTAGGCCCTAGGCATGGGTCGTGACAACCACGTACAAAGGTTATTATAATAGGAACAGGGGTCCAGATGCCGATTGGGGTCACAGAGAGGTCTTCAAAAATGATCCTTATGTGCCACCACACAAACACGACGTAGGTGCAGGCAATTCCAGAATTGAGGAGATGTTTGACTACCTATTGAAGAAGGTAGAGACATAGGATGAGACTCTAAGGAGCATTAAATCAGAGATTTCAAGTATCAATAAGAAAATAGAGTCTTAAGTTGTGGCCATCAAATATCTGGAACAATAGTTTGGTCAAGTGTTGAATCAACTTAATCAGCGTCAAAGGGGTACACTACCTAGAAATACAGTGCAAAATCATGAAGTGCAGTGTAGGGCTGAAATGCTCTAAAAATGTGCTTCATAAATGCCCATAATCGTAATTTCATATATCATAAAATTTGTGCATGATATCAAAAATACGACTATGTATTCTAAATCAAGGGGCAAAATTGAGTGGAAAATGGGTATAACCTAGATTTTAGAGGACCCGTAGCAAAAATTAATTTTCGCTAATTTTTTCGAAAAGAATAGTTGTACGCTATGGCTTCGCGATGATCCATTGCGAAGCAATGTTAGTTCTTCCTTATTTTCCCTATTTTGTCCAAGGGCATTGCGATCATATCCCTATGCCCATTTATGCATAAAAACACCAATACTTAGCCATTTTTCAACTCTATATCACACAAGAACCCTCTCTAAAATCTCTCCAATACTTTATCACAATTCCCATTCAAATTTTAAGGATTTCAAGCCTAACTTTGGAACTCAAGGATTTTCTTCAAGCTCATCTTAAGAAAACCCAAGCTTAAGGTATGTGGGTTTCATCCATTGGGTCCTTTCACAAATGAAGCCCGATCTTCCTTTTCATGAAAATTGCATGTTTTCAAGTTGTATGACCTGTGGGTATCTTTTATTATAGATTATGAGTATAAATTATGCTAGGATTTTATGAAATATTGATTAATTATCTATGTCTATCTATTTCAAGCTTATACCATGAATTGATTTTCTCTATTGAGACTATGCATATTCTTACCTATGAAACTATGATCTATTATGAGATTTGATAATGGATTTCAATGTACCCTATATGTGGGTTTTACTACATGTTGATGGGTTGATTTACATTAAGTTTTGTTATCTTATTTCACTCTTGAATTTTATAATTTTGAACTAGTATCAATAACCCACCAAGTGTTTCATAAAATGTCAAGTCAAGAATTCTCAAGTTATTTATAATCTATTACATAATTTACAAGTCAAGGGACTAACTGATATTTAAGGTCTTTCAAACATGTATTGAATTCATGAAAAGTGTCTATGATGTTACAAGTACCAAGCTATGCTCTATTTAAAGATTTTCACCTCTTTTGAGCCATTCATGTTAAAGCAAGGGTTCATGTATTATTATTATTATTGCTCTCTTGTTTTTAAGTTAGACTCACTATTAGAGGTCAATCATGATTATAATCTACTCAAGTCATGTTCTTACAAGCTATTCATGTTATTATTAAAGTATAATTATTTCAAGTATTCTATGGGATTAGACTTAGCACCGATGGATTGGATGTCGGCGTGGACTATCTTCAAGGGTCCATACTCCTTTTCTCAAACTATGTGCTAACATAGGATTATGCTTTGTCCTTGCTATACTAGTGGATCCATTTAGTGCACTTTGTCATGAAATCCACCTCAAAATGGGACGGGTTCCCACAAGGGGGGTTACTTCTCCATATTGGGACAGGCCCCCGTAAGGTGAAGTATGGTTTACCTAGCAAGTAGACCACCTCTTTACCAATGAAGGGTAATCATCGAGATTCCGAGTTGTAGATCTCTTTGTCTTCGTTTTGTCGGTTAGGGTCTCTTCCCACATATGCATTATGTTCTATACAAGTGATTTAAAAAGTATGTTTTACTTCAAGCATTGACCATGCATGCCATATCGAGATCTTACTTATATGTTGCTTATTAGTATGCATCATTTTGACTATATTGGCTTATATCTTGTTGCATTGCATCCTACATATTTAGTACATTCAACTGTACTAACATATACTCTATGCCTATATGATATTACCATGTAGGGATTGGAGCATCACTTGATCATCCTTCACGTGTCTAGTACGATCTGTTGAAGCAAGCTTTGGCGAGTCCTCAAGTCTGAGGATACTATCTTTAATACCCTTGCTAAATTGAGACTTTTTCATGTTGAACACTTAATATTATAAGGGTGAGCTCGGAGTGTGTCTTGGCTCCCGCTCCAAACTATGTTAGAGGTGTTGTTGGAATATTTGATATATTTATGCTATGATCTTGACTCTTGAACGTTTTATGATTATCAAAGACTTCCCTTTGTCCCACTTCCCTTTTAATTTTATCTCTAGTTGTTGTTTACTTTGCCTCCGTGACCAAGGATGTGCGATTCATATGCTAAGAGGCGTTTTTGAGATCCTTCGGGTCCCATTAGTCATGTCACGTCTAGGCCCTAGGCTTGGGTCATGACAATGGCGGTCAATGCTCGGAGTGGCTTGACTACTATTGATCTCCAATTTCGACTGATGAGGAAGATGTTTGTAAGGAGATGGTTGTGGCAAAGGATTTAGATGAAGGAAATGATCGTCGTAAGGATGGGGTGAGTAAAGCTATTATTGCACCACATATGTTGAAGCCCATTCCTAAGACACCTCCTCCCTTCCTTTAGACTATCAAAAAGAGGGAGGAGAGGCAAATTTAAGAACTTTCACTCATGCTAAAGTAGCTCTCTATCAATATCACCCTCATAGAGGCATTGGAGAAGCTTTCAGGGTATGCAAAGTAAGTGAAGGACTTGGTTACCAAAAAAGGCACTGCGAGTCAAGATCTTTCTTAAGAGCTCTAACATTGTAGTGCTATTGCTATGAGGTACTTAGTTCAGAAGCGTGAAGACCCAGGTGCTTTCACCATACACTGCATCATTAGAGATGTGGAGTTCACAAGGGCACTATGTGATCAAGGTGCCAACATAAATCTGATGCTTTTTACAACGTACAAGAAGCTTGGACTAGAAGTCCCTACTCCAACTAGCATGAGGTTGTTGATGGCAGATCACACAGTGAAGAAGCCTCTGGGGATATTATGTGATATATTGGTAAAGGTTGAGAAGTTCATATTCCCTGCAGATTTTATGATCCTAGCTTACGAAGTTGACTTCGATGTCTCACTCATCTTAGGAAGACCATTCCTAGGGCTTTAGTGGATATGGAAGCTGATCAACTCAGGTTTAGATTGAATGATGAAGAAGTTGTCTTCGATATCTATTAGTGCATAAAGCATCCAAATAAGTTGAAGAGTAAAGTCTAGGCAATTGACGAAGTCTGAGTAACCAATTTACCTAAGTCATGCCGCAACAATAAATTAGGTGTTACTTGGGAGGCAACCCAAGGTATTTGATGTGATAGCATAGCTATAGGTTTATTTTCTGTTTTTAGACTCATAAATAATTTATTTTCTTGTATTTTGATTATAATCTTGGACATTGCGCTAGGCCCGACCTACAGAGTTGGTAGCTCTGCAGACAGAGATCTAGCAGCTCTAAGCTGACTTGAGAACAATACTAGTGGCATTGGTTACACTACCATCGACTGCACTACAAGTGCCAGTAGTTGATTTATTTTCCCCCAAGAAGCCCACCCAGGCTTTCCTTGGGAAGAGACTTTGCATAGATGATGAGCCAGAGGAGAGACATGTACATGCAAGGATGACAGAGGAGGAGGAGCTCGAGCTTGCGCTTAGGAGATCGAGGCATGATGAAGAGATAAGACAAGTTCGAGCGACAGAGTATGTGAGTGGTGCTGGCCCCTCCGGATAGAGTACCATGGCTGAGCAAACTACCCCAAAGGAGAAAGGTGGCCAGACTCAGCTATAGACTAGTATTTAGGAGCCGAGGTATGTTTTTTGACCCCTTATGTTCTATTTTGTTTTGATTTTGTACACTGGCACAATGCACATCATTTTCGATGGGGTGTGGGTAGTTATGGGCCTTAGTGAAGCTTGAGTAGCTTAGGTCCATAATTACCCCAAATTTTGATCCCGAGGTTTTGTTGCTTGTGTTATTTTTCCCTGTGGATATTTAATTTCTGTTGAATCAGCACATTTAAGATGTTTAGATAATATTTGTAGCATAAAGTACCAACACTTGTGGTATATAATATGTTTTCATGTTTTGATTAAAAAATGATACCCACCAAAAATTTTGATTTGTAGTTAGATAGCTACCATGCACATTTAAGTGTGTGACAATATTTGTTCTGATATGCGAGGGTACATTGAGATAAAAATTATGATCTGAGTCTTTTGTTGATAATATATGCAGTGCCATGTGAGTGTGAGCTTAATTTGATAAATTCATGTGTTTTGTGCTAATTCAGAACTTGCTCTATTACTATAAGTTTTTTTGTATGGGGAACAGACCTATGCAAAAGGGTCCCCACCCCTTTGGATGGTCAGAGGTTGAGTTGCACACCCCAATCCTTATTATATAACACAAGACCAATGCAAAGTACAATGGAGGGGGACAAGAACCTTACCTCCAGACCTATGATGGTATACAAATCGTTCAACCTACTAAGGTCATCCAATTTGTTCCCATTACTAAATGGAGGAACAAACTTGGAAAACATTAAAGAGAGGACTCCTCTCAGTACATAAATTCTAAGAAGTAACTAAACAAGGGAACTCTCCATTTACAAAGTAAAAGGAGAAAAGACCAAGAAAAAACCTACGAACCAACATAATCAACTCCACGAAAAGCAAAGCATGATCAAGAGAAGTCTTGATCAGGAAACATCTCAATCACCCAAGTCCAGGTGGTTGTTTAATTCTCTTCATCTTCTTTCTTCTAAAAGCAATCATAGCCACTTTGTCCAAATAATAGTATGCTTTGGCATCCCTAGGAATGGACTGAATATCAAAGAACACTTAAGGAACAATGAGAGAGTTTGAATTTAGCCAAGGAATTAGCCACAAATTTGCTTCCCTATACGTGTGTTTACACTTGAAATCATGCAGCTGTGCTATGTAACCATGCAATCTTGGTAGAGTTGAGTAATTTGCCTAGGAGGTTCAACTTGTCTCTGGATCCATCTATACAAAAGTTCATAATCAACTTCCATGATCACTTTGTTATGCCCCAACTGGATGCACCAGGCGAAACCAAATAAAGTTTCCCCCATCTCAGCTTGATTATTAGTTTCTTCACCCAAGGGAGTGGAATAAGCAAACAGCAACTCCCCACTCCAATCTCTAATGATTCCCTCTCCTTCAATAATACCAGGATTAAGTAAAGAACTACCATTTGAGTTCAGCTTAACCCATTGGCATGTGGGTTTCAACTATTGAACATGAACAATTTTAATATCATGAACACATTTTTCAGTCATCTATACCATATCTTTCCAAATAACAGACCATTGCTTATAAGGATACACTGATCTGAACAACATGATGATATTTCTAATCACCATATATTTCACTCTAGCAAAATTTTATTGTTTGCCAGTATATTTACTTCCACATATGCTTTTTTATATGTTCTAGCAAACAAAATGGGGACAACATGTAAGAGCAATTTGTGACCCACAATCTTACACTCAAATTGCCACCATCTGATAACATACTGATGCAGTTGCAATCTAGTACATACAATACTACAACTACCAGCAAAGAATTTCCAAACATTGATAGGTCCATTAATGAATACATGATCAATTGTATCCATTCCTGGACTGTGACAACAATAGCACGCATGGGGATTATGACCAAAGCTAACAAGTTTCTCATTAATAGGAAGTTTTCTCCTAAAAGCTCTGCATAGTAACAAGGAGCATTTCAAAGGGATCTGCCTATGCCAAGTGTGTTTGTTCAGCTTTGTTTCAGTTCTATGGACCCTAATAATATTCTAGGTAGAAGCAATAGTGAGATTTCCATCTGCATTCATCTTTCACACTGCCTTATCAGGTTCACCTTGTTGATCATTGATTTGCATAACAAGAATAGTAGGAATAAACTGAGGAGCAAGAGTAGTGATGAGTTTTATATCCCATTGACCATTGTGCCAGAACTGAGAAACAATAGAATTATTAAACCTATGGCTTACATTGCTAAAGTTGGCAAGAGGTCCAACCCCCAACAAGTCATCCCACCAAAAAGAACAAGTTCCAGAACTAATTCTCTATTGAATATGAGATTCCATTCTATGCTTGCTCTGAATCATCTGCTTACAAACAAAAGACTCTCTTGTATCCCATTTCTTGCACACAGGATTGGCTCTTTGGCAATATCTAGCTCTTAGGAAATCTCCCCATAAAGTGTTTTTGGATCTAAAATTCCACCAATGTTTACACTGGAATGCTTTGCAAACATCAATCATCATTCTCACACCAATACCTCCTTCTTCACAGGGATAGCTAAGGTTCTTCCCAGAAGACCAATGACATTTTCTTTTTCTCTTCAAACCATCCCCAAAAGAAATCAGCAAACAGCCCCTGAATCTGCTTAATAGTAGTTGAAGGAGAAGAAATGGAAGACAACAAATGAATAGGGAGTGATTGCAAGACATGTTTGATCAAAGTAGCCCTACCATCAAAACTGAGAATTCTAGATTGCCTGCCTGGGATTCTTGCAACCACTTTAGAGACCAAATCTGAAAAATAGATTACTTTTTGTTTACCAAATTAGATAGGACAACCTAAGTAAGTTAAAGGGTCCTTTTTCTGCACAAAACCAATGATGTTTTTCACTTTACTCCCAATACTTCTGAAAGCATTAGAATGACTAACAAAATAATTATTGGATTTGTCAACTAGTTGCCTAGACACATGTTCATAACTGCCAAGCACCTTCATAATAAGCTCCAAAGACCTACTTATGCCAGTAGTGAAGATAATAATGTCATTTGTAAAGCTTAGATGGTTAATTTGAAGTCCCCTCCTTTCCATGTAATAACATGATAATTAGGATTGTTATGGAGGCCATTCAGAAGTCTTGAAAGAACCTCAGCACCAATGATAAATAAGACAGGTGAAAGGGGGTCACCTTATTTCAACCCTCTACTAGAGTGAAAGAAACCATGTATAGCCCCATTAATAATAATGGAATACCATTAGACATAATCCTCACAACCATATTAATAAAATTCTCACCAAACCCTATTTTCCTCATGACCAGACAAATATATGACCAAGAAACTCTGTCATATGGTTTTGCCATATCAAGGTTAATTACTACATTACTACCAATAAAAGGTTTCTTGATTTAGTGGATGATCTCTTGAAGAAGCATGATGTTCTCTAAAATTCTTCTCCCCTTAACAAACCAAGATTGATTCAAAGAAATCAAACTTGGCAAAATGGGAGAAAGTATGATATAAAATAGCTTGGAAATAACCATGTTAACAAAATTTTTTAGAATATAGGTTTGTATTCAGTGAGCTTGTTAGGATTACTGATCTTTGTTAGAATGTAATGACCCAAAAAACTGCCCGAAAATGTGCCTCGGAAGTGCTTGGAATCGTAATTTCCATATATCTCAAAATCCATGCTTGATATGGAAAATTGGACTTCATGTTCTTGTTCAGGGGGTCAAATTGAGTGGGAAATGGTTCTAACCCCAATTTTAGAGCAACCGTATCCAAATTCGAAATCCCCAAAAATGCAATTTCCAGTGTTATTTCTATGCCACTTCTGCAACGCGCACTAGTATGTTTTTCTATGGAGATTTTTCACTTCGGTCCAAGATTTTTATGTCTTGAGCCTAAGTCTTCCCAAACATGAATGTCATAATTTAAGCCTGGGGCCTAGACGTGAAATGGTGAATGGGGAACCTGAAGGGACCCCAATCAAGCCTCTTAACTTGTCATTACACATCATTGGTCACGGAAGCATGTAAAAGACATAAAATAAGGATAAGGGGCAAAGGGGCTAAGGGATAACTCACAAACATCATCATCAAGAGACAAGGAGTCAAAGCTCATAACATAGATACATAACTTGTCCAACAAACACCCCTAAATACATAGATAAAAGAGGGGGCAAAGACAAAGTAACCGAGCTTACCTCATAGTCAAATAGCACATAACGCAGAGTGTCTCAATACAAAACAAGGGAAAACATAGACCAAGGTTCATGAAATGAAGGACTCACCAACTAGCTTAAGTAGCACCGAACTAGCCATATGGAGGAGGATAGTCAACTTAGGCTCCGGTTCCTACATGGTGATATCATGTAGGCAAGAAAATGTGTTAGTACGTTTGAATGTACCAAGTATGTAGGATGCAATGCAACAATAGATAGGCATAGTAATTAAAATGCATAATATTAAGCAATAGCAATAATATAACAATATGGCATTTATGATCAATGCTTGAGTAAAACATGCTTAACCAGCTCATGCTCATATAGGGTATCACATGTGTAGAAGAGACCAAGCTAGCTTTTCAAGGTAGAAACCCCTTGGTGGTTGTGTGGTATAATTCCCTCACATGGCTAATGATAATCACACCTTATCAACACAATGACAAAGTATAAACCTCTCGTATGGTTGATGTGTACAAACCCCCAACATGGTTACCCGGGCTCTTGTCCCCCTGGATTGAGTATGGTCTAATACAACACTTTATATAGATTAGATAGTACACATAAGCTCATTTTCATATAGTCAATCATATCATATCGCATGCTTTGGAACTTCATTTCACCAAGAAACCCTAGCCAGACATTTTATCAAACACTTACGGTGTGTAATAGGGGTAAGAGACCATGTAATTTAGAGATGAAATCATGCAAAAAAATCTGTTGTAAAACCACGAATAACACCTTGCAATACCCCCAAGACATTCACATGAAAACATCTTATCAAAACCAACATTTGAACCAAGATTTAAGGCTCAAAACATGCTAAAATGATCATACTTTCATGAACTCAAATCACTGGGCAGTAACTTTCTTAATATACAAGACCTACATGTAAAATCAACTTTAAATCATGTAATATTAGTAAAAAGGAGGTTAAGGCACCATGGGTGGAAGAACCCAATGGCTAAAACCTACATACCTTAGCTTAGAGATGAACTTAGTGGAGATTGGAGATGGAGACTAGAAGCTTGATGAAGAACCTTGAAAGAAACCTTAGCTTGGGATGAGGGTTTGGGACTTGAGTTTTAGGACTGAAAATATGACTAATTGTTTTGGGAGTATTGGGAAATGTTTGGGATGATATAAGGTGAAATTTGGCTAAGTATATATAAAAATACCTTTGGGACAACTTGGGCCCTACACTTAGAATATTTTGGACAAACTAAAAAAAATAGTCCACGTTTGTATAGAGGTGAGTCACGGAAGCGACGTGATTCCTCTCTCGAAATCGCATTCTTGAAATTTTGTAATTGCTAAATCATTGCTCTTAAATAAGTTTAGACCCTTTTCCCCTAATTACGAACCCCTGAACAATAATCTGAAGTCAGATTTTTGAAATAACAAACGGATGTTGAGATATATGAAAATTAAAATCCCCAGGCACGTTTTTGGGCACTTTTTGGGGTCGTTGCAATATCTCTCCCTTGGGAATATTCGTCCCCAAATGTAAAAGAAACATGCAAGACAACAGTGATCATCAACAATTTAGCCCAACGAGAATGCAACATAACATGTAAAACAGCATTTTCAAATTCTCAGCATAAGTGTAAAATCGTCATAAGTTTACCAACTCAAACATGAATGCATATGAATGACCTAGGGGCTGAAATATGAGACTTTAAATCACATATGGACTTAGGATTAGTATCTTAGGCTTGAGTAGAATGGCAAAGATAATGATTCCACTTTTTCATGTCCGCTTTGACCTCCCATGTAGCACTTTCGACTTATAGGTTCCTCCAAAAGACCTTAACGAATGCCACCTCTTTGTTCCTCAATCTCTTTACTTGCCGATATAAGATCTGAACTGGAACCTCCTCATATGACAAGTTATCCTCAATAACACCCACTACATCAAGAGGCACAATGGCACTAGAATCACAAACACATTTCCTCAACATAGAGACATGGAACACCGGGTGAACCATACTCATTTCACTAGGCAACTTCAACTCATAAGCTACCTTTCCAACCCTCTCTATCACCTCATAAGGACCAACATATCTTGGATTCAACTTCCCCTTTTTACCAAAAGGGACCACACCCTTCATTGGAGAAACCTTCAAATAGACCCAATCACCTATTTGGAATTCTAGGTTTTTCCTTCTTACATCGACATAAGATTTTTTATGACTTCGGGTTGTCCTCAACCTTTCCCTAATCATCTTCACCTTCTCAGAAGTCTCCACAGCAAGATTTGGCCGCAATAAAGCCACCTCCCCAACCTCAAACAAACCCACCGGTGATCTACAACATCTCCTATAAAGAGCCTCAAATGGAGCCATACCGATACTAGAGTGATAGCTATTGTTGTAGGCAAACTCATTCAATGGAAGATTGTCATCCCAACTACCCATCAACTCCAAAATACATGCCCTACGCATATCTTTAAAAATTTGAATTGTCTTTTCAGCTTGGACGTCTGTTTTGAGGATGGAAGGCCGAACTAAGGTGAACTTTTATACCAAGGCCCTTTGAAAAGACCTCCAAAAGTATGAAGTGAATTGTGAACCACGATCTGTTATAATGGACAAAGGAACCCCATGCAACCTCACTAACTCATGGATGTACAACCTTGCATACTCTTCAGCCCCATATGTAGTCTTAACTAGTAAAAAATGAGCCGACTTTATCATCCTATCAACCACCACCTATATGTAATCAAAACCTTTTCTAGTCTTGTGAAACCAAACTACAAAATTCATACTAATCACCTCCCACTTCCAATTGGGAATCTCTATGTCTTGAGTTAGGTCACCCGACCTTTGATGTTCAGGTTTGACTTGTTGACAACTATGGCAACTGGAAACGAATTTAGCAATGTCCCTCTTCATGCCTCCCCACCAATATACATCTCTCAAGTCTCTGTAGATTTTGGTAGAACCAGGGTGGATAGACTAAGAAGAATTATGGGCCTCATCAAGGATTTTCTCCCTCAAACCATCAACACAAGGCACATACAACCTACCTTGGTACCTAAGAACCCCATCTCCCCCTTGGGAGAAAACCTCTATTTTGCCCTCTTTTACCAAGGCCTTCAATTCAAGCAAGGAGGAGTCAAGATCTTGTTTTTCTATCACCTCATCAACCAAAGAACATTTAGAACCATCTACAACAACAACACCATTGCCCACATCTTCCAACCTAACCCCTAATCTAGCCAATCTATGCACCTCCCTAGCCATCTCCCTATCACCACCATCCACATGAGCTAGGCTACCCATGGACACCTAACTCAAAGCATCTGCCACCATATCTGCCTTACCTGGATGATAGTGCACACTCATGTCATAATATTTGAGAAGTTCTAGCCACCTTGTTTTTCTCAAGTTGAGATCTTTTTTAGTGAAGACATATTGGAGTCTCTTATGATCAATGAATATATCTACATGTACCCCATACAAATAATGATGCCAAATCTTTAATGCAAACACAATGGCACCTAACTCTAGATCATGGGTAGGGCAATTCCTTTCATGCACTTTGAGTTGTCTAGAAGGATAGGCTATGACCTTACCATTTTGCATTAATACACAACCACAAACCACTCTAGATGCATCACAATACACAACAAAACCCTCAAGCCCATCTGGTAATAACAATATAGGAGTGAATACAAACCTATCTTTGAATGTTTGGATGCTTCTCTCACATTCATCGGTCCTACAAACTTTCAGTCAATTTGGTCACAGGGGAAGAAATGGAAGAGAACCTATCCACAAACCTTCTATAGTAACCTGTAAGGCCCAATAAACTCCCAATATCCAACTGGATAAATGGTCTAGGCCAATTTCTCATCACATTGGTCTTCTTGGGATCTACCTTAATACCATCCCCCGACACCACATGACCCAAGAATGCAACCTCTTTCAACCAAAAGTCATACTTTTCATATTGGGATACAATTTCTCCTCCCTCAATCTTTGCAACACAATCCTCAAATGACCCATATGCTCCTCCCTACTATGTGAATAGATCAAAATATCATCAATGAAGACCACAACAAATGAATTAAGGTAGGGCTTGAAGACCCTATTCATTAGGTCCATAAAGATGGCCGGTGCATTAGTTAACACAAAAGACATTACAATAAACTCACAATGCCCATGTCTAGTCTGGAAGGCTGTCTTGGAGATATCACACTCTCTCACCCTCACTTGATGGTACCTGGATCAAAGGTCAATCTTAGAGAAAAAGCTAGCCTCTTGCAATTGGTCAAACAAGTCATCAATTCTTGGAAGAGGATATTTATTCTTTATAATGACCCTATTGAGTTACCGGTAGTGAATTCACATTCTACGTGACCCATCTTTCTTCTTTACAAACAACAGTGGTGCACTCCAAGGTGATTGGCTAGGTGTAATAAATCCCTTCTCAAACAAATCTTTCAATTGCTCTTTTAACTCCTTCAACTCTGTCGGGGCCATACAGTAAGGGGGAATGGAGATAGGTTGAGTATCAGGAAGGAGATCTATACCAAAATTTATCTCCCTTTGGGGAGGGACACCAGAAAGGTCATTTGGGAAGACATCAAGAAACTCATTTAAAATGGGAACCAACTCGATCGAAGGGACTTTGGACTCTATATCTTTAACCCTCACAAGATGATACAAACACCCCTTAGAGATCAACCTATGGGCTATAAGGCATGAAATGAATATACCCTTGACCACCACATCTTGACTTTCCCATTCAAGGACGGGTTCACTAGGAAATTGAAACTTGACCCTACGGGTTCTACAATCAATAGAAGCATAATAGGCATGCAAGCAATCCATACCAAGAATGACATTAAAGTCTCCTATGTCTAATTCAACAAGATCACAAGACATCAACTTATGCAAAATGCAAATAGGACAATTCCTATAAACTTTACTAGCTACAATAAAGGCATTAACAGGAGTAAACACTTCATGTGACTCATGCAAAAACTCGAGGACAACATGGAACTTTTTAGCAATGAAAGGGGTAAATATGACTCATGCAAAAACTCGGGGACAACATGGAATATTTTAGCAATGAGAGGGGTAACAAAGGAAAGAGTGGCACCTGGGTCAATCAAAGCATATGCATCAAAGTCAAAGATTTTCAACATACCGATAACAACATTAGGTACCTCACCAACCCCTTGCCTTCCATGTAGAGCATAAAATTGATTGTGCCTTGGGGCATCACCTTGAGGACCACCTCTCCCCAATGGGACTGCATTAGCATCCTAGACCTTACCACGATTTCTTGAAAAATCTACCTTATTGTGACCAAGCTCCCCACATTCATAGCATGCATTAGAACCCTTCAAACATGTGTCTCCATGGCTCCTTCCATATTTAGGGCACACGTCAATAGGAGCGGCCCCACCAACACCTTGAGGCCTAGGGAATTCATTAACAAACCCCCTATTAGTAGTATGAGGAGGTTCTTGGCATTGACGAAAATTAGCACCCTTTGGGAATTTACCCTCAAATCGATCCCTCTTAGCCTCATACCTCTTCCTCTTCCTCAATTTTTCCTCCTCTATTTGCTCGACATAGGTCATCAATTGAGACAAGTCCATAGCACTAATTAGCATGGAAGACCATCATTGTTCACTCACTAAGTTGGAGACCCCCATCACGAACTTCTTCATCCTAGATCTAGGATCGGCCACCACAAGAGGAGCATTTTTTGAAAATTCATTAAACAGTAGGAAATACTCACTCACACTCATAGCACCTTGTTTCAAGTTTGTAAACTCTACCAACTTTGCTTTCCTAAGCTCAATAGGGAAAAACTAATTGAGGAAATCCAAATAGAATTCTTCCTAAAGCACCACATAAACATTTCCCTTCTCCCTCTTCCATTGTTCATACAAAGTTTAGGCTACCCCTTTGAGTTAGTACGCTGCCAACTCCACCTTTTCATTTGGCCCAATACTCATGATATTTAAAATTTTGTAGACCTCATCAATGAACTCTTGTGGATCTTCATCCACCTTTGACCCATGGAAAACTGGAGGGTTCATCCTCATGAAGTCTCTTACTCTAGCTCCTGAGATAGTAGCATGAGGGGCTTGGGCCCCTTGTTGGACTTGGTTGGCCACCACTTAGGCAAGCATAATAAGAGCATCTCGGAGCTCACCATTAGTAGGTTGCTCCTTGGGAGTTTGGGTCTGTCTTCCTCCAGTGTTTGGTATGATCTAGCATAGAAAAGAACAATCTTTTGGTGGGGGGGACATCCCATACCTCTATAGAATGATTTATAACTGTATGATCAATACTTGAGTAAAACATGCTTAAGTAAGTCACGCTCATATAGGATATCATATGTGTCGAAGAGACCAAGCTAGCTTTTCAAGGTATAAACCCCTTTATGATTGTGTGGTATAAATCCCTCACATGGTTTATGATAATCACACCTTATCAACAAGGTGACGAATATAAACCCCTCGCATGGTTGATGAGTACAAACCCCAAACATGGTTACCTGGGCTCTTGTCCCTATGGATCGGGTATGATCTAATAAAATACTTTATAGTACATCATACACATAAGCTTATTTCATCATCACATAATCAATGATAACATATCTCAAGCATTGGACCTTCATTTCCACAAGAAACCCTAGCCGGACATTTTATGAAACACTTAGGGTGTGTAATGGAGGTAAAAGACCATGCAATTTAGAGATGAAATCAGGCAAGAAAATCTATTGTAAAACAATGAATCAATACCTTCTAACACTGCCAAGACATTCACATCAAAACCCCTCATCAAAAGCAACATTAGATCCAAGATTTAAGGCTCAAAATATGCTAAAACAATCATACTTTCATGAACTCAAATCACTGCGAAGTAAATTTCTTAATATACAAGACCCACATATAAAATTAACTTTAAATCATGCAATATTTGTAAAAAGAAGGCTAAGGCACCATGGGTGGAAGAATCCTATGTCTAAAACCTGCATACCTTAGCTTAGAGATGAATTTAGTGAAGAATAGAGATTGAGACTTGAAGCTATGTTTCATGCCAAGTAATACGAAATCAAGTAGCCTTACATATCTTGTTGTATGACCTCATTACTACCTCGAGTTAACCTTCCCTTCCTCCAAATATTTATCTACAACATATTAGGTGATAAAATTAGCATTAGCAGCCAATAGATACACCTTGGCAGCCCAATCACATAACAAAATAACACACGGATAGCAAGAGGGTATTTATAAACCCGAGCGTATTCCTTCAACCTTTCCGCCCCTAATCATATTTTTCTAATACATATTTTCATGTACACATCTTGTACAACATTTTTAAGTGCCATAACAACCTTACAACAGCCTGCAAAGCACAACGCACAATAATTCTACACAACTTAGAAATGGACAGCATAACGTTATCTTCCTTCGCTACATTTTGACGTCGACAATTCCAAACCTATTCCAACTCTAACCAAACTATTCCAACAACATTTACAAATGAAAATAGACCTAAAACAGTCATATAATAGCACTCAATATGTTATGAAGGACGTGAGCCAATAACCTTCCATCCAACAGCCTACAAGTTCCAATCAACATTACACTTAAGATAACACAATAAAACACAGTTGTTACATGAGACCAAAATCAGGGCAGCAACCTTAGCGTAATAACTAAAACTCAAACCATATTAAGAACATCAATTTTTCTTCATAATACAGCCCACAAACCATAGATAAGTCACCAAAACAAAAGGCAAGTCTGCAATAACTTTCTAAATACATGTTGTCCCAAATTTCCAGCACAAACATACTAGCATATACTTGTTGTTTTTCATAAGAAAATCATACTAAACACATGTGTAAATTTACTTACCACTACCTTAAATGTTTAGGGCTTCTCCAAGCACCCTAGAAGTTCCCTTGTGGCTGCTTGCTAGGTTAAGAAATTATAGAGAGAAAATTGTGAAAGCTAAAATTTTTCCAAGTCTAAGAGTAAAGGAAATTTGTTGCTTGTAACCCCTTTTTAAAGGACCAATTTGGATGACTTACTCTTGACCTTTTGACCACCTTATACCAAATATTATCAAGCTGGTTATCCAGCATCTTGACCCTAACACTTGGGCCTAAATAGGTCTCCAAGTTGATTGGCTTGGGCTGCCCATTTTCCAACTTTCTCTTCACTTAGTTTGGGTCCAATTAGCCAAGTGGGTTGTGGTGCACTTGGGCCCTTTTTATTATACTTCTTGTGCTGAAAATGTAGTCCTTTTATGATGCTAAAACATGGGTGAAAGTTACACCCTTAACATAGATTTTATTCATAATCGGACTTGGGCAAATTCGACGTCGGGCCTCGTCTCTGTTTAGCTAGCAAATTTAAGCTAAGCAAGTAGGTGACTCACCTGCTAGCTTCTTAAGTGCTCTAAGAATTTTAATTCTATCACTTCATTTAAGGTTGTGGTCTCCTCAATTTGACACAAAACAAGTATGCACTCGACCCTCTTAAGTGTTAGACGCACATATAGCCCATTGACACGAGATTCAACCACTTTTACAAATTGGGCGCTAATTTGACCAAACCATATCATGTTTTATTTGCATTATACTAGTATTGTAATATGCGGGGTGTTACAGTAAGTTCCAAAAGGGTGGCCAAATCCGTCAACGCCAAGGGTCCTCTTATGCTTCTAATAAGGGATTTGCCAATGACTTCCCAATGACTCATAGTGTTGGTGTTGTGGTTCCTAATGAGGTGTGTCCTAGGTGTAGTAAGGGTCATAAGGTCCCATGCTTGAGAGATACTAAGGCATGCTTTGGATGTGGGGAAGTGGGTCACAAAAAGGTGGATTGCTCTCGAAATCGGAACAAGGCAAAGTGGTTCATCCACAAGGTGCTAATGTGGTTCCTTTGGGGAGAGGTGGCTAACAAAATGGTTCCCCAAGGCACAATCGGTTTTATGCTTTGGATGGGAGTCAAAGGGTGGATGAGGTCCCCGATTTCGTTACGGCATGTTGAAAATCTTTGACTTTTATGTGTGTGCATTGATTGATCCGGGTATCACTCATTCTTTTGTTACCCCATTTGTTGCCAAAAAGTTACATGTTCACCTGGAGTTGTTGCATGAGTCATATGAGGTGTCTATTCCTATTGGTATATTATTGCTAGAAAAGTTTATAGAAGTCCTATTTGCCAATTGCATAAAATATTGCCTTGTGATCTTGTTGAGTTAGACATGGTTGCTTTTTATGTTATTCTTGGGATAGATTGGTTGCATGTATACTATGCTTCTATTAATTGTAGAACCCTTACAGTCAAATTCCAATTCCCAAATGAACCCTTCCTTGAGTGGGAGAGTCAAGATGTAATGGTCAACAGTAGATTCATCTCTTGCATTAAAGCCCATAACTTAATCTCTAAGGGGTATCTTTATCATCTTGTGAGGGTTAGAGATGTGGAGTCTAAAGCCCTTCCCATAGAGTCGGTTCTGATTGTAAATGAGTTTCTTGATGTCTTCCCAAATGAGCTT
>JAOTQR010080090.1:0-10105 GCA_025774065.1 Solanum ossicruentum
CTCCTTAGAATCATTGAAAACATATATGTCACTTATAATAGGTATGAAAAACGCTTAGATATAAGATGGTTCTCCCGTGCCTTATCGGCAACGGGTGCCAGTCCGCCCTAACCAGACTTTGGGGTGTGACATACCTTTACTGAAGTTATTTCTTTATTCCTTAGCTTATTAACTTGACAATCCAAAATAGCAACAGGTACCTCTTCATAAGTCAGATCTTCTGTAAGCTGCACGTCCTCAATAAGAGTGATACGAGATGGATCACCTATGCATTTTCGAAGCATTGATACATGAAAAACTGGATGAACCATAGAAAGTTCTTGGGGTAGCTCTAACTCATATGCAACCTGTCTGATCTTCTTAATAATCTTATAAGGCCCTATGTAACGTGGGCTTAGTTTTCCTTTCTTACTAAACCTCATAACCCCTTTCATTGGAGACACCTTTAAGAATACCCAATCTTCTACCAAAAATTCCAGCCCTCCTCTCCTCCTAGCATCAACATATGATTTGTGACGACTTTGGGCTGTTTCTAGTTGCTGTTGTATTACCTTAACTTTTTCCACACCTTGTTGCACAAGATCTGGCCCAAGTAAGGTAGTTTCTCCCACTTCAAACCATCCAATTGGCGATCTACACTTCCTTCCATACAAAGCTTCATAAGGTGCCATCTTGATACTTGAATGGTAACTATTATTATAAGCAAATTCAATAAGGGGCAAATGGTCCACCCAACTACCTTTAAAGTCCAATACACAAGCTCGTAACATATCTTTTAGTGTCTGAATGGTGCATTCTGCTGATCATCTGTTTGAGGGTGGACCGCTGTGCTCAAATTTACTTGTGTTCCTAAACTCCTCTGGAAAGACTTTCAAAACTTTGCAGTGAATTAAGCCCCTCGATCTGATATAATAGAGATTGGAACTCCATGTAGCCTGACTATCTCCTTGAGGTACAGTTTGGCATACTCCTCTGCTGTATAATCACTCCTGACAGGTAGGAAATATGTTGACTTTGTGAGTCTATCAACTATTACCCATAGAGAGTCATACTTCTGAAATGAGCGAGGTAAACCGGTAACAAAGTCCATATTGATCATATCCCACTTCCAAGTTAGAAGTTCTATACATTGCATATAACCTCCTGGCTTTTGGTGTTCTACCTTCACTTGTTGACAATTTGGACATTGGGCCAGGTCCTTTTTCATGCCTCCCCACCAAACATTCCCTTCAGGTCATGGTACATCTTAGTCTATCCTGGATGGATAGAATATCAGGAATGGTGAGCTTCTTCCATTATCCTCTTCCTTAACCCATTAATATCAGGCATACATAATCTATTTTTGGCAGTAAAGTACTCCATTTTGTGTAAGGTCAAAGCCCTTTTTTACACCTTGACTCACTTTTTCTTTAAGCTGTAGTAGAACTGGATCATCGAACTATTTTTCTGTCACCTCCATTACCAATGAAGACATCTCTGCATTATGTATAATTATCCCTTCCTTTGGAGTTTCAAGAAGGTGAACTCCCAAATTGGCTAATTGATGTAGATCCTCAGCCACCCCTTGCCCAACCATGGCCTGATCACCAGTAGTCATAACTGCCTTATGACTTAGAGCATCAGCTACCACATTTTCCTTCCCCGGATGGTATAGTATATCAACATCATAATCCTTTATCAGCTCAAGCCATCTCCATTGTCTCAGATTTAGATCCTTCTGCTTAAAAATGTATTGCAAGCTCTTATGATCAGTATATAGATCAACGTGAACCCCATACAAATAGTGGCGCCATATTTTCAAAGCAAAGACAACCGCTGCTAGTTCAAGATCATGAGTTGGGTAATTCTTCAGATGTGGTTGTACCTACCTGGATGCATAAGCAATCACCCTGCCATGTTGTGTCAACACACACCTAAGCTAACTCCCAAAGCATCACAACACACAACATGCCCCTCGATGCCCTCTGGAAATACTAGCACAAGTGTAGAAGTTAGCTTATCTTTCAGTTCCTGGAAGCTCCTTTCACATGCATCATTCCATTGGAACTTGGTTGCCTTATGTGTCAGCTTCGTTAGAGGTGCAGAAATGGAAGAAAAACCTTCAACAAACCTTCTGCAATAACCTGCCAAACCTACGAAGCTCCAAAATCTGTGGGCGTCATTGGCCTTGGCCAATCTTTCACAGCATCTATCTTTTGTGAATCAACTCTTATTCCCTCCCCAGAAACAATATGACCCAAGAATACCACTGCGTTTAGCAAAAATTCACATTTAAAAAACTTGGCATACAACTTTCAATCACGAAGAACTTGTAACACTTGTCGTAAGTGATTTGCATGATCCTCTTCTGACCTTGAGTATACCAAAATGTCATCTATAAACACTATCACGAACACATCCAAGAATGGCTTAAATACCCTGTTCATCAGACCCATAAAAACAGTTGGTGTATTCGTTAGTCCAAATGACATAACAAGAAATTCAAAGTGACCATACCGTGTTCTAAAAACAGTCTTAGGTACATCTTCCTCCTTCACCCTCACTTGGTGATAGCCCGATCTCAGATCAATTTTTGAAAAGCATTTGGCACCCTGCAACTGATCAAATAAATCATCAATCCTAGGGAGGGGGTATTTATTCTTAATTGTCACCCTATTCAATTGTCGATAGTCAATACACATTCTCAAGCTGCCATCCTTTTTGCGTACAAATAACACTGGTGCACCCCAGGGAGACACACTAAGCCTTATAAAACCCTTCTCCAATAAGTCTTTCAATTGCTCCTTTAATTCACACAACTTCGCTGGGGCCATTCTATATGGAGGGATAAAAATGGGTTGAGTGCCTCGATGTAAGTCAATATCAAAATCTATTTCTCGTTCAGGAGGTAAGATTGGAAGTTCAGGGAACACATCAATAAATTCATTTACCACTGGAACTGATTGAAGAGTTGGCGATTCTGCCTCCATATCCCTTACTCTAACTAAATGACATATATAGCCCTTAGATATCATCTTTCTGGCCTTAAGATAAGAGATAAACTTCCCCTTTGGTGCCCTAACATTGCCTTCCCATTCAAGAACTGCCTCATTCGGAAAGTGGAAGTACATTTTCTTAGTTCGGCAATCCACAGTGGCATAGCAAGAAGATAACCAATTAATACCCATAATAACATCAAATTCCACCATTTCCAACTCAATAAGATCAGAAAATGTGTCACGATCACAAATAGTTATGACACAGCCACAATAAACCCTTCTAGCCACAATAAATTCACCGTTTGGTGTAGACACTTCAAATGGTTTATTCAATAAGTTAGGTGTTCTCTTAAGCTTTCTAGCAACTAGTGGGGTGATGTGTGATAGTGTAGAATTAGGGTCAATTAATACATATACATTATGAGAGAATATGGACAATGTACCTGTGACCACATCAGGTGAAGCTTCCAAATTTTGCCGACTCCCCAAAGCATAAGTGTGATTCTGGACCCCACTAGAGCTAGCTGCTCCTCTCGCACCTCTACCACGACCCATAAGTGCTTGTTGACCCCTACTTAATGGAGGAACTGTCAATGATGATGCAATAGCTGAACCAGAAGATTGTGCTATATCACCCATGTGCCTTCTCGGGCAATCTCTCATCATATGCCCTGGCGTACCACACCAATATCAAACATCTGTCCCAAAATGACATATACCTGGATAACTTCTTCCACACTGCTTACAGGGCTGCCTAGGAGTCATTAATTGGCCTGCTGATCCTCCTGTTGTTCATGAACCTTGTCCCTTACCTCGTTGACCAAACTGATTACTTCTAGACCCTTGAATTTGTGGTGGAGCACTGGCTGCAGAATAAGAGAATGATGGCCTAGGGAGTCTGTTAAAAAACCGAGGCCTAAACTTACTTTGGGATGGTGTAAACTGCCCTGAAGATATGCTCTTCTTGGACTGTGCCGTTTCTAACTCCTGTGTCCTTCTCCTTTGCCTTTGATCCTCCAATTTCTGTGCAAAAGCTTGCATTCTCGCTATATCCATATCTTTATTCAGTGCAGCAATGGTACAATCTCTGACCAGATACATATATAATCTATGCACATATCGATGAACTCTGTCTGCCATAGTAGCAACTACATTAGGAGCATACTTGGATAGAGAATTAAATTGCAGACTATACTTTCTAACGCTCATATTCCCCTGGTGGAGGTTTAAGAACTGATCTGCACGGGCCTCTCGCATCTCTAATGGCAAATAATGATCAAGAAAGGCCTCTTTGAACTCTTTCCAGGTGGTTGGAGGAGCATCGATATCTTTGGATTTCTTCCAAATTTCATACCACAATACAACCACACTCTTCAACCTGAATGTCGCTAACTCAACAGCTTCTGTACCACTCACATGCATAACATCTAAAGTGCGCTGAACCTGATCAATAAAGTATTGGGAATTTTCATTAGGATCAGACCCAAGGAAGGCTAGAGGGTCCAAATTAAGGAAATCACGTATCCTCATGCCAGCTGTCCTATTTGCACCACCTGTACCCACAATTAGACCTTCCTGCTTTTGACTTTGTCCAGCAACTATGCGAGTAAGTAGTTGAACTGTATTTCTCAAATCCTGCACTGTAGCATAAATAGGTGGTTTTGGGGGAACTTCACTATTCCTGAGTTCATCAGGAGCTGGAGGGGTTAGAGATATCCGTGAAAGAGACTCATCTTGAGCCCCATTCTGTTGTCTCATATGACTAGGCAAACCAACCACCACTTCTACTGCCTTTCCTTTACCTTTGCTCTTCCTGGTTTCTAGCATACTTGTTAGTTGTAAAAAACAATTTAGGAATTAGACATAACTCACCTAGTCCTATGGCACGATCTAAAGAATGAAAAGAAAGTAACAACTCCTAAATGCCACATAGCCTCCAGCTTATAAATGTGGTGCACAACACATTGATAAACAAGACTCTACATAGACATGTCTTTGTAGACTCCCTAGGATGACCCGCTCAGATACCGCTTCTGTCACGCCCCAAGTCCCTTTACGGCGGACCGGCACCCGTTGCCGATAAGGCTCGGGAGAACAAACCTGTACCTATGCACTTCCTATACATTTTATAAAGAATTTGTATATCCAACATGTCTTTATGCAAGTAAATAGTGATACACTCCCAAAAGAAAAGGCATATGACTAGGCCGTTGGGGCCACGATATCGAAAGTACAAAACATGACCACACCTTAATTTACATAGCCTACAAAGCCTCTAAGTAAGAGAGTATCTTTTAAGGGTCGGGACAGGCCCCACCTCAATTCACTACATAAAACAAGCATATAAACTTTAGACACACACAAAGTTTCGGTGCAACCTGGAGCTTGGTAACAACAGCTGAATGTCCTGGACTCTACTGGGAGATCTACTAACACCTGTACCAACAGCATGAAATGCAGGTCCCCCGAAAGGGACATCAGTACGAGATAATGTATTGAGTATGTAAGGCATGAATTACTGTATATGAAGTAACAACATCAAATGAAACCATACACAGGTGTGGAATAAGAGACCACCTTTATATATACTTTGGGATCGTATACTTTATGTTCATTATATTGCTTTACCTTTACTGTAAAATCTGTGCACATCATAAACTGTAAATAACCAACTGATCAGTGGTAAACTACATCGGGATTATCCCTGGCAAGGTTATCCTTAACTCCTCGGGCTATCACCCGTGATAGGATCGTCCCTGGCTAGGTGATGCTTCCACCCCTCGGGCTACCACCTATCAGAAACTGTATACTTAATCTTTCAATTATGTTTGAGATGATTCTTTTAGTGGTCATAATATTGGAGATTTCGAACTGTATATACAATATATAACATGAAAATAAACATTCAAGACAACATAGCATTAAAGAGAGTATATTACATAAGCAACGAAATGCGTATCAAATAAAACAACTCATGTACTTGGTATCCATGCATGTATATAGATTTAAAGGGAACTATATATAGGAGAATATGAACATGTGAAAGAGTGGATACATGGATGCTTGTCATGTTGGAGTAGATAAATGCTTTTACTTACCGAAGTGACTATGTTTCATGCCAAATCATATGAAATCAAGTAACCTTACATACCTCGTTGTATGACCTTGTTACTACCTTGGAGTGGCTGTCTTTCCCTCAAATATTTATCTATACCATATTAGGCAATAAAATTAGTATTAGAAGCAACGCAACACTTCTAGGCAGCAAAATATCATAAAAATGATCACCCGGACAACAAGCTTTCAATTAGTGACGCAAAGACTTTTCTTCAACCTTTTAACTTATAAATGTATTTCTAATAACCATTCTTCTGTACATGTCATATACATCTTATTTTCAGTCCCTTGACAGTCCCTTGACAGTCCCTTAACAGTCCCTTAACATCCCACAAAATACAACACACAATAATTCTTCACAACATACAAACAAGCGCCACAACGATATATCCTTTCACCACACTTCGACGTCAACAATCCCGGAACTGTTTTTACTTTACCAAAATTATTTTCAATTATTTTAGCATATAAAACCAGTCTTATTATAGTCCAAAAATTGTCCCAAATCAGGGGTAAGTCGTGGAATAACATACTACAATTCCACACAACTTATAAATGGACAACATAACATTACTCCCCCTTTCACTACATTTTGATGACGACAATTCCAAACCTTTTCCAACTCTAACCAAACTATTCCAACAACATTTACACATACAAACAGTGCTAATACAGTCTTAAAACAACACCCCAGCATTCGTGAAGGTTGTGAGCCAATAGTTTTTCATCCAATAACCCACAATTACCAATCAACATTACACTTAAGATAGCACAATAAAATTAGGTTGTTAAGTGGAACCAAAATCAGGGCAGCAACCATATATTAATATATAAAACTCAAACTATGTTAAAAACATCAAATTCTCTTCATAATATATCCCATAAAGCATTTAGAAATCACAAAAACAAAAGGAAAAAGTGCAGCAATTTTCTGGACACAAGCTGTCCAGAATTTTTCAGCATGGCATACCATCATCTACTTCTTAATTTTCATGAAGGAATCATGATAAATACACAAATATAGTTACTTAACTTTATCTTCATGGTTTATAGCCTCCTCAAGACCCTCAAATCTCCTTTGGCTACTGCTTTGGTAGGTCAAGAAACGTTTAGAGAGAGAGAGTTTGGGAAAGGTGAAATTTTTTTTTGCTAAGTGTAAGAGAGTGAAGTTTTGCTGCTTATAATCCCTTTTTAAAGGGATGCTTTGGATGAAACTATTTGGTCATTTTGACCAAATAATGCGTCTTATAATAATACTAAATAATCAGTAGCTGGTTCCCCCAAAATTGGGCCAAATGGGGATCAAATTCTAATGAACTTGGGCTACCAATTTTTCCATCTTTCCTCTTAATCAGTTTTTGGCCCAAATGGTCAAGTAGTTTGTGTTACACTTGGGATTCTCTTAAATTCTTCTTGGACTGAAAATAAGGTCCATTTATGATGCTAAATCATGGGCTAAAATTTCACCATTAAAACAGATTTTATCCATAATCGGACATGGACAAATTTGACGTCGAGCCTCGTCTCCGCTTAGCTAGAAAATTCAAGGTAATCAAGTTGGTGACTCACCTACTAAATTATGAAGTCATACAAACCCTAAATTCCTTTACTTTGTTTAGGGCTTTAATATCCTTAATTAACAAAAAAGATGAATACACTTGATCCTTTTAAGCGTTAGACTCACATATCGCCCATTAATACGAGATTCAAGCACTTTCAAGAATTGATGCTAATTTGACCAAACCATATCATGATTCATTCACCAAATATTAGTATATGTAAAATGTGCGGTGTTACAGAAATTCTCTTGCCTTGTATAAAGTTTCGAATCTCGTCAATTCCAAAGCTTTTCCCTTACTATGACACTCCAATTCACCAAAATCTATTCAAATATAGCATCATAATTATATAATGAATCTAACGGCACTAAAATCAACTAATTCAGGTGAAAAGGGTAAAACGGTCCAAAAATTTGTTGCCAAAAAAATACCATCGAAATCTGAAAATTTATACATGAAAATGTTCCCCAAGTGATAAGGAATTCAACGGCGAAAACCAATTAAAAATGGAGCTAATATGAGGAAGAAATCGCATGTTAAAGTTTTCAAAATATATTAAAAAATACAGCAGCAAGATCACAAATTTTACCGCAAACGACACACCAAAATCAATTTCTGAAGTTCCCATGGTGTTCTCCTTGGAAAAATATATAATTTAGCCTTTTGAATCGCTCAAATTCGATCAAAATTGAGAGAGAAATCGTTGGTTGAAGAAAATCTTTTTGATTCTTAAGTTGTTGACTTAGAATCTTTAGAGTTCTTGATGAAGAACCCTACATTCTTGAAAAAGATGAATCAAAAAATCCTTTCTTGGGATTCTTGAATTCGTCTTCTTGAAACGCTAGATTATGATTTAAGATTCTATTAGAGATTCATGAATAGATAAAGAAATCTAGGTTGGGTAGCTTGAAATTCATGAAGAATAACTTACCTTGAGGAGGATTCTTGGACGCTAATCCTAACTTGGTGATTTTCTTGATGATTCTTAAGTGTTTATGTTTAGGAAAGAAGGAGAAGGTTTTTGATTATGAAAGCTAACGTTTTGGGCTTTTTAGGATTTTAAATAGACGCTCAAAGATTTTAGGATAAAAATACCCTCAAATTATAAAGAAAACGCGTCATTAACTCATCCAATGAGGGTCCACGTAGGTCCGCGACACGCAGCTCTGCACCCCTTCACTAACATGGTCATAACTTTCTACTCCGAATACTGGTTAATGATAAATCAGATGCGTTGGAAATCTAAATCAAATACCTTCGGTATGATATATTATGGGTTACCTAACTCATTATACTTTAGGAGATATGTTCATTTGAAGTTGACTCTTCTATTGACTCATACGAAATCTTAGTTGCTAGAAATTCTTTGGACTTGGCTTGATGTAAAAGATCCCTTATGACTCTTAATCACATCTAATATACTTTAAATACTTAGGAATTAATCCTAACATATATATATATATATATATATATATATATATATAAAACCTAAAATTCACTGGTCCATCTACTTTTTATAAAATCTTACGTTAGAACTCAAATGCTAAGAAAATTTTTAGCTTAGCTTCGTACTAGAGAGTTTGTGTGACCTTAGATCTTCTCCAATTCTACTCCTACATTAAGAATTTGACTTTAACACTTATACTCAATTAAGAATCATTAACTGAAATCTTATATCCTATGAAGAATAGTTCAGTCTTAGCTTAAAAAATTTTGGGGTGCTACATTATCTCCCCCTTGGGATCATTCGTCCTCGAATGATGAGTAAAGGTAGATATCAAGGAACAAATAACAATCTAAACTCTTCTCAAAACTCATTCAATCAATCAAACTCTCGACTCATCAACCATCACTCCTTTACTATCATCAACACTTCTATAGAGACTGGAAGGTAGGATCACTCAAAGAGCTGGAAACGTAAGATCATTAGCACGATTAAATCTAGAAATCTTATTTGAGGACATTCATAATGAAGTACAATCTCCTTCAGCTATCAAAACTCGCTTTGAGTCCACAGAACTATACGTAGTGTAAAACTTAAGTCACATCTCATTCAACAAAGGACTAGAAACTCTTAAATCCATAAGGGAAAATCACTTCTTATCTCGAAACTCAACCTGAATGGTAATCAACATGACGTGTATGGGACTAGGCCATAGGCATGACACTCATACACCAGACAGGAACAAAATATCACTTTGATTGAAGTATAGGACTATATCAGATGAAAAAGTATTGATATCTCATCTTGATCATCCCATCTCCATCGAAAACTCAAGATCTACTCTGTTTCATCACCTCATCATCTCCCCTTTAGCTCAAAGGTTATCTATCTAAGTTTGCGAATCAATTCACCTTTCTAAACTATACATACATATCTCCACACAGTCAGGGAATCACTATCCACAAGAATATCTTAAACTCTTTTGTTATACTATAGTCGCATATATA
>JAOTQR010080091.1:0-10105 GCA_025774065.1 Solanum ossicruentum
GTGGTCTGGAACTTACATGTGCATAGGCCTTTTCCTGGGGAAACCTGGGAGAAACAAAACCGTGCGGCCGTATGGGCAGCCAAAGTGGACAATATATGCACGTGTGGGGCCAGGGTGTTACAATTAGTCTGAGCAACTTCATTAGCAAGATCATCTCCAAATTACTTTGTCTCAGACTGGCATCTGTGTTGCCTTATATTGTATCTAAAAACTAATCTAGTTTTGTGAAAGGAAGGTATATCATATAGAACATTAAGTTAACCCAAGATATTATCCATGGTATTAAGAAAACCAAGGAATGTGCTAAAGTGGTTATCAAACTTGACTTGGCTAAGGCATAAGATAGGGTGTCTTTGCCATTCACATATTTGGTTATGAGAAGAATGGGTTTCAATGAGGTGGATATTGATATGATTTCGATGATCATGAGTAATAATTGGTACTCTATCATTATTAATGGTAAAAGGTATGACTTCTTTTATTCTACGAGGGGTCTTAAACAAGGGGACCCTCTTTCCCCAGCTCTATTCTTCTTGGGTGTTGAAGGCTCTAAATCATCTTCATTAGCACCATAGTTATCAAGTATTCAATATGGGTGTGAGAGGAACTTAAATCAACCATATAAGATTTGCTGATGATATCATTATATTTGCATCTGGAATGAAAAAGTCTCTACAACTCATTATGGATACTTTGGATAGGTATGAAAGAGTATCTGATCAAATGGTGAACAAAGATAAAAGTCAATTATGGTCCCTTCCGAATCTCCCCAGTAAATCAATGATGACATTAAGGAGGTCACTGGTTTCAGCTAACAATAGATTCTTATCACCTACTTTGGTTGTCCTCTATATATTGGGCGGCAAAAAATCATCTATTACTCATCAATGATTGACAAAGTTGTTAAAAGGATCAGTGGCTGGCAACCTATAATGCTTACTTATGGTGGCAGGGTCACTTTGATTAAACGTGTTCTGCAATCCTTACCTATCTATATCTTTTCTGCTATCTCACCTGCTAAAATAATCCTCAACTATATTAAAAGGATTACTGTTGATTTCTTTTGGGGTTGGGACATAGACAGGAAAAAATATCATTGGGCTTCTTGGGAAACACTGAGTTTTCCCTATGAAGAAGGAGGAATTGAGGTAAGATAATTGACTGATATCTGCAAGTCTCTTCAATTTAAGCAATAGTGGTAGCTTAGAAGCAAAATTTCTTTATAGGGATAGTTTCATAAAGCCAAATATTGACAAATGGTTAACTCTGTGGCTAGGAAATAATATACTGATGAGTCTATTGTATGGAAGCACCTAACGAAAAAATAAGCATGAAGTTGAGAAACATATCCATTGGAAGTTAAACTCGAGTACTTCTTATTTCTAGTGGGATGACTGGCTTAGTGTGGGTCCTTTGGTTAATTACTCAGATATAGAGAGGACTGGGAACACCAACATGGCTAATTTTTCGGATAATGGAAACTTGAATGAGTATTTGATAAGAATTTTTTCTCCTCCTCTCCTGGTTCCTAAAATCTTGAGTACTCACTTTCAATTCCAAGAAGCTATTCCAGATAAAGCTATATGGAACCCAAGTAACAATGGTACCTTCTCATGTTCTTCATCATGCGACATCATGGGGCCTAAGAAGCTCTTTACTAAACTCAACTCCTTGATTTGGAATAAGCATATTCCTTTCAAGATCTCTCATTTTCTTTGGAGAGCTCTCAAATGCAAACTTCGTACTAATGAGAGGCTGGTAATTTGGAGCTAATACAAGGACCTGTGTTTGCTGCATCAGACCAGTATAGGATATAGTGGATCATATTTTGGTTGATGGACACTTTGCCAATCATATATGGAACCATTTTGCTATCACCATAGGTCAAACACTGTAACATGCCTTTAAATAGTCTTCTGTTGAAATAGTGGCGGTTTGTATGCAATAATGAAGTCCATAAACTTATCACTTATGCTAGGTTGATTGTCATCTATTGGAACTTGTGGAAGAACAGATACTCAACTCTTTATGGGGAGGGGGAGGGGGAAAGTCTTCCACTTCAAGAGTTATTTTCTAGATTGGCAAGGATATTTCTTATCTCCTTCACATAACATACCCTAACATTACTTGGCATTATAACTGGAGGGACTTGGTCTTATGAGTGGAAGGGTGTAAACATGAATTGATAGTAACCAACGTTAGCTGGACTAGACCTCCCAATAATATGCTCAAACTCAACACAGATGGACCTGCACTGGAGAACCCAGGCAACATAGGTGGTGAAGGTATTTTGAGAGACTCAAATGGAGATAATTTATGCATTCGTTGCACCATTTGGACTTGGAACTAACAACCAAGTACTACTCTAAGCAACTATCTTTGATATCCAATGGTGTGCTCAACATGGCTATAGAAATTTTATGCTATGAAATGGGCAAATCAGAGTAGCAAACCTCCATGGAGACTACAGGAACTCACTACTGAATTGCAAAGGATTATTATCCAAATGGAGGTTTTCACTTGCAAATAAGTTAATAGAGAAGCTAATTGCATTGTAAATAATCTTTCCAAAAGAAGTCACCAGTATGAAAGACCTAGGCTCTATTATGTTCAACAACAATTACCAAGGGAAGCAAGAAGTTACCTCAACATAGATAGACTCAGAATGGAAAATTTCAAAAGCGGAAATCTTAAGAGTATCAGACATCTATCATGAGTAGATTTAAATTTTTTATTTTGGTATAGAAGTTTCTATTCCATTTTATACTCTTTGATCCTTTTCAGATTAGTTATGTTTTTCTAAGTCATAGCTACTTTGAATGGGTCATAGGTTTTTTCTTTTTTTTACTTTTGTAAGGGGAGAGTCTTCCTTATTTATGTTTTCCTAGATGTTTTGTATTGAGAGGAGCCCTTTAAGTAGGTGATTAGCCTCTAGGTTCATTTCTTTTGGTAATGGGAAGGCGTTGGCCAACATTAGTATGTTGGCCGACTTATGTGCCACCATAGGATCAGATGTAAGGTTTATGTCCCCCTCCTTGTACTTTGTTTTCTTGATGCTGAGGCCTAGGGGTGTTGCCCAGCCCCTAACCCACTTCAAAGGTCGTAAAAATAAGATTTCTAATAAAGTCCTAGCAAATAGCCTCGAAATTATATTCTGACAGCTCCATCAGTTTTGGAGCAGCCGAATTAAGGTAGGTGCGTTGTTAGTCCAAGGTTGGAGGGTCCCAGTATGGATCCAAGTCATAATTCATAAAATAAGTTCATTTTAGAAGCTAAAAAGTGATTTTCTTGTTAAAAACACCTAGCTAAACCTGCTTGAAATGGAAATTTGATGGCAGGGCCGGCTCTAGATGTCGATAATAGCCTAAAATGATCTTTCGTCAAATGGAAGAGGCCTCCAATTGCCTTTTGACCCCCCATTAGTTCTTTTAGCTAACATTATCCAGAAAGAAGTGGCACCCTCATTTTTCTATTGGATGCTCCATTGGATCCGAAACATTGAAAATCATATGGTTACACTAGTTATTTGCATAAAACGGACGTCAAATAGGCTTAGAATGCTTTGGAGAAGTTTTGGGAAAAGCTAGTGCCGCACAATAAGGTTGTGCTCTATGCACATGCCGGTATGCCCTCGTGCGTTACATGGTTCAAGCTCACATGTCTGCACCAGCGCCCGCGTGCCTTCGCATGAGGCGGTGCAGCCAACGATATAAAAGGCTAGTCGCGGAGAAATTTGAGGAAACCTTACAAAAATGTAGGTTGAGATATATAACTCTAATTTTAGCAATTCAAAAGACTATGTAACTTGGAATTTCCCAAGGAATGCCATGGAGGTGGTGGATTTCAGTTCTGGCATATATTTTGAGATAAAATTCCCATTTTCATTGATTACGTATGGAAAATATGTGAAAACTTTACATTACGATATCTCGATTGATTCTCAATAGAATTAAGTAAAATTTGAATCAAAGTTCTAATTTCAAGAGGAACATTTGATATGTTATGATTCTTTAATTTGGCTAATTTTCTATAAATATGCCCAAGAAAGTTTTGTAAGAAATATTTTTCAATAATATAACCTAGCTTTTTAGTCGTTTCTCAGCCTTCTGGGATTTGTTTTGGGCTAAATTTTTATCTATAGATTCAGGGTGAAGTAGGGATCGTATTACAGGAGTTCATTTGGGATGTCGGGCCTATGCCCTATTTTTTCTTATTTTGGGCGTAATTGATGGAATTTCACCTATTTTATAAGATTTTACAGCTGAATCGATCATGTTAACCCTATATTTCATGTTTTGATAGCTCAATAGTGTTTAGAGGCTATCAAGAATGAAAAAGTTTGACCAGACAGACTAGAAGAGCGAGGAACCACCTTCCAGGTAGGCTAGGCTTCTCTATACTCTAGACTGAGCTAAAATGCATGTGTATGTGAGCCAGAATGTATAGAAATTTGTTGTTTATGGGTTGAGTTGCGGAATAGGTGTTATATACAGATAGTTGTGATCTGTATATTTTATATATGATGATATGGGATGATAATTGTGGTATGGAGGATAGAGTTAACTGTAGTTGCTATATTTGTTAAGTTCTGACATTGCTCGACCATGAGATGGCCTAAAAAGGCTGGTTTAGGCTGAGAACATATGACAGGTATGTACATTAAACTTGACTCTTGATTGTATGTGTGGGTGGCCTGAGGCTACTACACTATACTAGCTTGTGAGGCTGAAAAATGATACATATTGCATTGTGCATCGATTCTAGTATCTATAACTGATTTTAGGGGCTCTGGTTGTTTGGGATATCTATGATATAGTTGTGGCTATCTGCATCTACTCTGAGTACTTGTGTCTGCCTAGATTGTGGTAGAATTACTTGATTAGACACAATTCTATGTTACTTTGTAACTAATATGATCCTGTATACCATTGTTATCCGTTATGTACTTGTTCTACTGGCTAGCGACTATAGAAACATACCATTTTTAGGTAATGGTTATAGGTGTATTCCTAAGGGAGCATTGTGACCTGTGAGAAGAGATACTTTGCTACTGAGACACTAGCAAGTGAGAGACAATAGTGTGACCCTGTTAGCGAGATATACGCTATATCCTACTGGCTTTTGGGCCTATCTATGATTAGACACTATCTATTTGGGTTAGTCCTGAGGGTTAACACTTTTTTTATATAGGGGCACATTATTAGTGGGCCAACACATGTTTGCCTTAGGTGATATCCTTTATAGCAGTTGGGTTGCGATATGATTCTAGGTAGGTGACATACTTCTGATTGTCTAGCCTCTTGTGCCTTAGCTTAGGTTATATCTACATTGCCCTATGAGTTGCTTTACATGGAAAAGGGACTGGTAAGAGCCAAATATAGGCTAATGCCATAGGACAAGTATGTATACTGACTTCCCTCTTATCTGTATAAGTGTGTATCCCGATATTATTGAGATATGCTAGCTATGAAGCGGTTTGTTGATTATATGTCGTATTGTGGCCAGTTTCTGGTACAGATATGACTCTGTTAGGATTGATTTCTCTAGATACTTATGATGTAAATGCAATTTCCCATGTTTACTCTAATTTCTTGTGGTTGACCTGACTGTGGCATATTTGTCCTTTGTTGGGCATGACTCTACATTGATTTTTGACATATACAATCTTGCATACTTCTGTTAATTATTATGCACTAGTTATTCTTACCTGATGCTAGGGGTTATCTGTTATCATCTAAGGGAGGTGATGGTTATGCTTGGTTGGGCTACATATGATTTTTGGCTAGAAGCAAGGTATGACTTTGGAGGTTCAAATTCGGAGAGACTAGTTGAGTGGGCAACTATTCCTATGCTTCAAGTCCTGGATGATATTCCCTAGGCTCTGAGAACCGATGGCCATGTCCGAGAGTACGAGTCCTAGGTGATGCTCCTTATCGTCAAAGTCCCAGTGGCCATGTCTAAGAATCTGAGTCCCAGATGCGATTCTGAGGTTCGAGCACCTATCAATAGTTAGTTCTAGGACCCTGGTGAATATATTTTTGGTCTGGGACCTCGATTATTACATTTTAGGTCTAAGACCTTATAAATTACATTAGGGAGATTCTTTCTCTATGCGGGATTCGTCCCACCATTACAATATTATGGTTTAAGGACCAAGTTGATATATGACACTTTGGGTTGGGGACCTAATTGAGATTTGATACTTCGAGTCGGGGACACAGTTGACATGTGATACCTTGGGTCGGGGACCTCGTTGATTAATCATGGACTCACACACCTATACATACCCTGATTGTGTGTTGGTGTACCTTCTAGGCTTATAGAGGCTCAAGGGGCTCTTAAGCTTAGATATTAAGGCTTTACACCTATGTACAACTCGACCCCTTGATCATATGATACTGAGAGCCCGGTTCCATGGTGATTTAGTCAGTTAGATTATGTGTGGGTGTTCCTTCTGGGATTATGGGAGCCAATTGGCATATAAGCATAGATATTAAAGCCTTACATTCATGTACAACACTATACCTCAGTCTGATAACAGTTGTGACATGGGCCTACTCAGGTTTCATCAATTGATATCCTTACAGAGTACTTGGGTTGTTCAGTTAGGCTTAAGTGGTTCTGCAGATATTCTAACTCCATGGTCTGAGTTCCCATTTGCTAGACTTATTGTAGTTCTCTATATTTGAGCCTTCTATATTTCTGCATCTTCCTATGATACAAGTCTAGGTACTAGCCATGATTACTAAGTTGGGGGATTCGTAAGCATTCAAGAGTCACTTGATGACCACTGATAACACTAGACATCTGCAGTCTCCTTCCTTCTGATGATCGTATTTGTATCTAGACATTGGTCTTGTATAGCATAGTAGCTTGTATTTGTAGGAGTATTTCTAGCTATGTATATTATGGCTATGTATATGGTTGCATGCTTGTGTATATTGTATCTCTTTACAGATGACTTCTAAGTTCTGTGTAAGTTGTGTTGGTTTATTTAATTATGTCTAGTATATATGTGACTAGTAATTTAGGACAGGTACCTTAAGGTTGGGTAATTACCCTTCCTATAGGTGGATCTTACAGACACTATCATGACCATAATCAGGTCGTGATAAGGTGGTATCGGAGCTCAAGGCTCACTAGTTTCATCTGCACAGAGCTACTATCTAGTAGAGTCCTATGGATGGATACGAAAATGTTCTTGACTTATCTCTAGGAGGCTACAATTTGTTCAAGAAACTTTTTGTGCTATTGATTTTGGTTGTGTGATATTGTCAATGGTCCATTGATTTTGGAAATTTGATTTGGTTCGTTCCTTCGCAATATGCCATATAGAGGTCAGACCTCAGGTACAACCTTAGATAGGAAGTAGCCTCCAGAGCCTGTAGAGAAGAGACCAGATGCCCATGATTTTTGACAACTAGATAGAAAGCCCACAAGCATTTATACTGTGAGTGCCTCAGAGAAAGGCTCTGTGATCAATTACTTGTCTAATGGTGACTATGCACTCTACTGTAGGGTATGTTGTGGAGGCTAGGACTTTGTAGCACCGATATCTATATGTTAGCTCTGTTTGTATATGGCGTGAATACTCCTAATAAAGATTATAAATATGAGAGAGGTTGTGACTGAGGAAAGTTAAGCATTAGAGCTATCTGTGTACATATATTTGATTATTTAACAGCTGGCTTGACCTACTGGGCTTCTTGAAACGGATGAGTATGCGATACCTAGTATGATTCTGATACTTGTTCCTTCTATTAGGATTATGCCCTGTTAGAAGCTAAACGTCAGCCTATGCCTTGAGATTTATACATATGCCATTTTGATATTTGATTACTTGAGTGGCTAATTGGATACTGGCGTTATCTGCTATCTAAGTGGCCGGTTGTTAGTTATAATCCTTGCTACACCTTGTTACTCTATGGTTATGATTCTGTTGTTGTGATTCTGTTGATATGTTGTTCTCCTAATTCTTTGGTGTCTAGATTGTGCTCCTGATTATGAGATGAATGCTATGCTCGGGGCTTTGTTGGGTAGTCTATTGTTGGTTGGCTTATTTGTTGCATTTATCAGCTGAGTTGCCTACCATTCTGCCCTAGAGACTTGCAACAATTGTTAGCTGGCTTGGATAGTGTTGTCCGAATTCCTGGCTATGCTTATAATTGGGAATGTTGATCATTGTACTAAGTTGGTATTTTGGATGTGGTTGTACACTACTCTAAGTATTTCTTATCTTATTGCTTACTTGAATATGGGTTCTGAGACTTTTCTATTCTAGGTCATATATTGATGTAATGCTTTTATTAGTAGAGAATGGGACGTGATGACTCTTTAGGATTGTGATATCCAGGCAGATCTGAATTGTCTAATGGGCTTGATTTTGATATTATCTTGGGGGATTGATTAGCTTCTTATCATGAGGTAGCAGATGATTAGGCCTGGAGTTTTACCTTGGCTATACTTGATGTGTCTCCAGTAGTGTGGTAGAGATTCATTGACTGGTATTATGTTTTATACTCAAGATAAGAGATTGTCCTGATTTAGTGCTTAGTATATGTGGCCATGATGCTAATACGACAACTAAGACCCTTTGGGGGAGCATGGGTTCAATAGTTTTGGGCCCCTAGACATGTTCCTACTACCAAGTTATTATTGCCAGAACAAGAGGGTGGATTGTATCATACGGGAGATCGACTTGCCATTGAGGGAGGTTTTGTGGAGGGCATTCTGGAGGTTGTATCCAAATCTGTTGTGGCCATTGTGAATGGCTGATTGTGTTTGTTAGGTTGACTACAGTGACACTGCTCCTATCCTATTTTCTTGTTTAATGGACTCCTCACCTTCTCTCTTCTTTTTCTTCTTCTTCTTTTTTCTCTATTATTTGGGTTTTTTCCTTCTTATCTTCTTTCTTTCTATTTTAAAACTCTTTCCTCCTTGATCCTATTTCCAGATAGTTGATTATTCATTTTCTATTTTTATCTTTTGATTTTTTTGGAGTTATTATCGATCTTTTTTTATTAGGAAAAAAATGTAAAGCCCTATTTTAATGGAGCTCCAATCCCATTATTAGTGTAGTGGTTTTGATTTTCAAATTTGAATCTCATGATAATTTGATTTTAGCTACGGTGATTGAGGGTTAGAGTTTACTAGAAGATAAAATAAAATATAACAATGATGAATTCATTGGAGATTGGTCGATAGTAGAGAGCAAGATAGATGGGGTCTACAGCAAGTAGCAAAATTAAGGGGATGGAGTTGGAGAAGAGAATAAAAGAGAAAGCAATAACAAAAATAAAGTCCAAAAAGATGTAGAGACAAGTGTCAAAAACACATCTAAACTATCCTCTTTTCTGTAGTTTCATAACTGAACTATTGAAAGTGTGAGTTTTGTATCTAAATCATCACTTATTATCTTGAAAAACACACCTCGGTGTTGTGTGTAATATACATTGTTTTTTGTTGAAAAAAAATCATGTCATATGACATGTCACATGAATGAACTATTTCATCTTGACAAAAGTTAAAGAAACTATTAATATTAGTTCAAAGTTAAAGATTAAAGTATTAATATTCTCTCAAAAAATATTATGTTTTAAAAATAAATTTTAAAATATTTTTCTCACCTATTCCACCCCCACCAACCCCGACGGACCCCCTCAGCCCCACACCCGGACAATGCTTGCCCTTTCATTTTTTTAAATCTCTTTATAAAATATTTCTAAAATAATTCAAACTTCTCACTCCTTCCTAAAAAAATGATATTATTTTTATGTTTTAAAATAAATAAATTTTATCCTACCTGCATCTAACCCTCCTCTCCAAATTTATTTTTATATTTTTTCTTTCTTTTGTAGATATGTACACATAATTTTATAAAATATATTTTTCTACTTGTGTATCGAATAAAACAAAAATAAAAAGATATTTTTAAAAAATCCTGTGACAAGTAAAAAATAATTTTCAAAAAGTGAGAAAAAATGAACGTAGAGGATTAGGTTAGTGGGGAGGGCATTTTGGGTGGGTGGGGGAGATAAAATAAGAATTTATTTTGAAAAGTTTGCGAAGAATATCTTTTCTTAAGAAAAAACTAAAACATCCGTTG
>JAOTQR010080092.1:0-10105 GCA_025774065.1 Solanum ossicruentum
AAACTTGTTCTTGTTCCTTTGTCACCTACTAGTACATTTCAATGTTATCTTGGTATCTCAGTTACATTCATATCATTATATTTAGGTATCTTGATATATTTTGGGACTCAAAAGGAACTTGTTTAATTCGCCCATTTGTATGAATTGCCTGATCACTTCACATTATTACGGACTTTGTCCTTCTTGTGGCTATGACTTTGTCACAATTGAGATGCCTCTATTTGGATCAATTGCCATCTTAATTGTGGATTTTTGGTTTGCCTCAAAGACGGAAGCAGTCCATTTTATGCACGAACTAGGAAACTACTCTTAATATGGTTCTTGGTTCTCTTGAAAATTGGGTCTCTACCCTTCTTTATACAGGGCTTCGGTCCTTCTTGATATAGGGCTTCGGTCCTTCTTGATACAGGGCTTCGGTCCTTCTTGATACTTGGTTATGTTTTGTGTGACAGCATGATATACATATTGGGCAAAACTTGGCATTTAAATGTCTTGTAAAAATTGTTCCAAGAACTCTTGACACTTAGATGTTTAAATATCTCACTTGATACTGTTGATATATTTGTTTACTGGCTTATTTACTATATTCTAATTGTGTTCCCCTCGACCTAACAACGATAAAATGAAAAATATAAAGGGTTCTACATTTAGCTTTTACACTACTATGCTTCACGCTTAGCCATAGTTGTTTCTATCGTAGGAGCATACCGAGTTGATGCTTGAGGATGACCACGGAAGATGATTTTTTGGGAACTTTGCATGAGATCACATTTGCATCTAGATATATATATGTATCGTAGTAGTTTAGGACAAGTACATGATTTTCCTATTGAATATGTATGTATAAACTGTAAAGGCATGTGTAAATTACGAAACTATGTGTTATAACTTAAGGTTTAGCTTGTCTAGTTAAATTGCAGCCGGTGAGCATATTTTTAATGTTATATTAATCATTTTTTTGAGGTGACTATGTAAAATGGAGTTTTCAATGGGTATTACAATAATGTGAGCAATGTATAAAGATCACGTAAAATAGTGGTTGAAATTATTTTGCAAGATACTTACGCTTTAAACTTGAACTAGAACTCGACTTGATGACCTTTAGAACAGGATCCTATACCTTTAACTATTTGAATTCATTAATTAGTTATGATTAATATGGCACGTGTTAAATTCTTCGCATGTAGCAAGTGTATGTAGACCTAAAATGTACAAAAATGGCATCCTCCTGCGAGGGTTGCCATACAGAGTTGCTCTACGATCTATATCGTAGACATTTATTTGATCACATTTTTGTCATAATTATATTCTTATCAAAAAATCATATTCATAAACATATGTGGGCTTAACCCACTTCATAATCTTCATAAAAAACAATACTCATGTATGTATATGCCGTGAATGATATGGGAATAGCATGGGCAATAGCAATTCAAAATACTCATGTATGTATATGCTATGAATGATAGTGGGAAATGGGTATAACTCGGATTTTAGAAGACCCGTAAAGAAAAATAATTTTCTCTAATTTTCTGATTTTCAGTGTCTGTCCATGCCCAAGTCGCGACGTGTCTGGGCGCAGACTAGTGCATTTTGTGATCTGTGTCTGGTTCGCATCACACCTGGGGCATAGACCAGTGTAATATTTCCCCCAGTTTTCTTGTTTCGTCAAAGGGTATTGGCGTAATAGCTCCATGCCCATTTAAACATGAAATCATCCATACTTAGCCATTTCTAACTTTATAACTCACAAAACCCTCTCTAAAACCGCTCAAAGACTTTATCAATCTCTCATCCAAATTCAAGAATTTCAAGATAAATTTTGGAACTCAAGAACCCATCTCAAGCTTCAAGTCTCATTCAAGTTCATTTCAGGAAATTCAAGGTTTAAGGTATGTGGGTCTTCATCCATGGGTCTTTTCACCCATGGAGTCCAACCTGCTCTTTTTATGGAAATTGTGTGAACTCAAGTTGTCTTACCTATGGGTATCTCTTATTATGAATTTTTAACATAAATTATGTTGGGATTTTATCAAGTATTGATTGATTATCCATGAATATCTATTTCAAGCTTATTCCATGAATTTATTTTGTCTATTAAGACTATGCATGATTTGAGAGATGAAACTATGAGCTATTATGAGTTTTAATGATGGATTTCAAGATAGCCTAAATGAGGGTTTTACTATGATATTGGTGGGTTGATTTGCATTGAGTTTGCTCATCTTGTTTTATTCTTGAATTGAATGATTTGGAACTAGTATCATGAACCCACCAAGTATTTGATAAAATTACATGACAAGAATTCTCAAGTTGTTGATAAACTATTACATGATTTACAAGTCAAGTGATTTCATGATGATTAAGGGCTTCCAAGCATGTATTGAATTCATGAAAAGTATCTATGATTTTACAAGTATCAAGCTGAGATCTATTTCAAGATTTTTACCTCTTGTGAGTCATTCATGTTAAAGTAAGGGATCACATATGATTACTATCTACTCTCATATTCAAGTTAGGCTTACTAATAGAGGTAAAGAATGTTTAAGAGCTAGTCATGTCACATTATCACATCTCTTACAAGTTACTCATGTTATTATTAAAGTATGATTATTTCAAGTATTCCATGGGATTTGACTTAGCACCGATTGAAGATTAAGATGGAGGCTCGATTCAAGGAGTCCTTATATAAAGTCTTTAGTCTCTAAACTATGTGCCACCATAAGATGATGTATTATGCCCTTTCTATACTAGTGGATCCATCTAATCATGTTATCATGGTGGTTTACCTTGGCAATTAGATCACACTTTGCCGGGGGGTGTCATGCCCGGTCACCTATACCGAGGGGGTGTCATACCTTGGAGTCCAAATTGTAGCTGCTTGGTCTATGTCGATTGAGGTCTCTTGCCACATATGTATAATATATTATGCAAGTTCAATGTTTACAAGCATGTTTTATTACAAACATTGATCATGCATGTCATATTGAGATTATATATTCATTGATCTTGATTATGCATTTTGATGTCTTAGCTTATGTCTTTGTTGCATTGCACCCTGCATACTTAGTGCATTCAAACGTACTAATGCATACTCTATGCCTACATAATATTACAATGTAGGGACTAGATCTCCTTTTGATCATCCTCCTCCATGTGGCTAGTTCGATTCTCCAAGAAAGCTTTTGGTGAGTCCTCAACTCCGAGGACAATATCTACTTTATTTAATGCCATGATGAGATTTTTTCCTTATGTTGGATGCTTATTATAATGAGGGTGAGCCTGGGAAGTTTCTTGGTCCTTGCTCTATTCTAAAGTAGAGGTGTCGTTGGATACTAAGTTTTTATACGCTTTCAAGCTTGACTCTTCTTATGTTTCTATTTTTATGAAAGATTTCCTTTAGTCCCACTTCCGTTTTATACCTGACTCTTGTTGATGTTTATCTTACTTCCGCAACTAAGGATTGTGTGTATGTTACAATCAAGGGTCTTGTTTTGGTTGTCTTCAGACTTCTCATTCACCGTGTCACGTCTAGGCCATAGGCTTGGGTCGTGACAGGATAAAACTCAAATTCAGAGGCATATCCAACCTATAGGCCACATTCCCAATCTGCTGAATAGTCTCATTAGGTCTTACATACCAAGGACCTAGTTTTCCTTTCTTACCAAAATGTATTACACCCTTTATGGGTGAAAGCTTCACAAACACATAATCACCAACATGAAACTCAAGATCCCTCTTTCTAACATCGGAATGACTTTACACGACTTTGAGCCATTTTTAACCTATCCCTAATCAATTTCACCTTCTCTATGGACCCCAACAACAGATCCGAGCCAATCAACACCATCTTACCTAACTTGAACCATCCCATCGGGTACCTACATCTCCTACCATATAAAGCCTCAAATGGTGCCATATCAATGCTAGAATGAAAGCTATGTTGTAAGAAAACTCGATAAGTGGTAGATGATCATACCAATTACCCTTGAATTCCAACACACAAGCTGTCAACATGTCCTCTAGAGTTTGAATTGTCCTTTTGGCTTTCCCATTGGTTTGAGGATGAAAAGTGGTACTTAACTTCACCATAGTGCCAATTCCTCTTTGAAACGACCTCCAAAAGTGAAAATTAAATTGGGTTCCATGATCCAATATATAGATCTAGACACACCATGTAACCTCACCATCCCTTGGGTATACACCTTTGCATAATCTTTGACATTGAAGGTAGTCTTGACCGATAAGAAATGAGTCGATTTAGTCATTTCTATCCACAAAATTCCAAATTGAGTCAAATTGCGTTGGTCCAGGGTAAACCAACCACAAAATCCATGCTCACATCTTCCTACTTCTAAGTAGGAATCTTAATATCTTGAGCTAAACTACTGGGCCTTAGATGCTCTACTTTCACTTGTTGACAATATGACATTCAGATACAAATTCGACTATATCTTTCTTCATACCATGACACCAATACACCTCCCTCAAATGTCGATATATTTGGTATATCTTATATGAATAGAATAAAGGGAGTTATGGGCTTCACTCATGATCACCTCCTTAAAAGCATCAACATCTAGAACACACAAGCTATCTTGATATCAAAGTACACTATCTCCCTCTTAGGAGAAAACCTTTATCTTCTTTTTAGAAACCAACTTTCTCAACTCAACCAATGACGGGTCTAAATCTTGTTTAACCTTGACATCAACCACCACAGAGGATTCAGCCCCATTCTGAACATGAACGCCACCATCATTAGAGTCGTCCAATCTAACACCCAACTTTGCCAAATGGTGAATATATTTTACCAACTTCTTCTTTCTTTCATAAACATATGCCACTCCCTATAGATAGTCTACTAAGAGCATCGCCTACAACATTTGCCTTGTCGAGATTTTATTGAACACTCCTATCATAGTCCTTAAGGAGTTCCAACCATCTCCTTTGCCTCTAGTTAAGATACCTTAGGTGAACACATATTGCAAACTCTTGTGATCGGTGAAAATATCATCATGAACCCCATACAAATAATGCCTCCAAATCTCTAAAGCAAATTCCATAACTGCTAGTTGAAGATCCTGAGTCGGGTAATTACACGTATGCACCTTCAATTGCCTTGATGCATAAGCTATTATCTTACCATGTTGCGTAAGTACACTACCTAATCTAATCCGAGAAGCATCATAATACACCACAAACCCATCAGTAGAGTTAAAAAAGGAACTGATGTGAGCTGATCTTTCAAAGTCAGAAAACTCTTCTCACGTGCATCCAACCATACAAACTTGACCTTCTTTTGAGTCAACTTGGTCAATGGAGATGAAACGGATGAGAAACCTTTAGTAAACCTCCTATAATAACCAACCAACCCAAGAAAACATCGAATATATGAGGGAGCAAAAGTCTAGGCCAATTCTTCACGGCATCGGTCATTTTCGAGTCAATATTAATACCATCGTTGGATACCACATGACCAAGAAAAGCTACTATGCCCACCCAAAACTTATATTTGCTAAATTTAGCAAATAATTTCTTCTCCCTTAATGTCTAAAGAACCATCCACAACTGATCTATTTGCTCCCGCTCATTTCGAGAGTAAATAAGGATATCATCGATGAAGACAACCACAAAACTATCAAGAAATGGCTTAAACACCCGGTTCATAAGATCCATAAACACGGTCAGTGCATTAGTCAAACCAAACAACATAACCACAACTTCAAAATGCCCACACCGATTTTGAAAATCCATCTTGGGAATGTCACACTCCCTAACCTTCAATTGATGATAACTGGAATGTAGGTCAATCATTAAGAAAAAGGCAGCCCATTGCAGTTGATCAAAGAAGTCATTGATCCTTGGCGGCAAGTATTTATTCTTGATGGTTACCTTATTCAATTGCCTATAATCAATGTACATTCAAAGAGACCCATCTTTCTTTCTTACGAATAACACTGGAGCACCCTATGGCAATATAATTGGTCTAATGAAGCCTTTCTCTAACAATTCCTTCAATTGATCCTTCAACTCTTCCAACTTAGCCAGTGCCATACGATGAGGAGGAATAGAGATGCGTTGAGTATTTGAGAGGAGATCTATGCCAAAGTCTACTTTTCTTTCAAAAGGAATACTGGACAAATCTTTAGGAAATACATTCAGAAATTCATTAACCACCGAATCGATTCAAGCGTAGGTGACTCAGACTCCAGATCTTTAACCCTCATAATATGACAGATATATCACTTAGAAATCATCTTTCGATCCTTAAGGTTGGAAATAAACTGACCCTTAATAGAAGAGTCACTACCTTTCCATTCAAGAACACGTTCATCTGAAAATTGGAAAATTTGGCTTCCTAGGTTCTATAGTATATAGAGTCATATGAAGCGTGCAACTAATCCATCTAGTGAATAATATCAAAATCAAGCATCTCTAGTTCAACAAGATCATATGAAAGGACTTTAAGTAAAACAGAAGTAGGAAAACCTCGATACTCTTTGGGTAACAATAGACTCACCCACGGTAGTATAAATTGAAAAGGGATCCCTTAGAATTTCGGGACTCAATCCAAACTTAATCGCCAAAAGATAAGCCACAATAGATAAATTTGCACTCGGATCAAATAAAGCATAAGCATTAAAATCAAAGACTTTTAAGATACCAGTCATAACATCCAAAGTCTCCTCTTCTTCTTGTCGAGCATGTAAAGCATAGAATCTGTTGTTTCTGGGGGAGCCACCTTAAGGAACCCTTGGTTGGACTTGATCACCCTGAACCAACTGACCTTGACCCTTCTTGGTAGCTTTAGGTCAATGAGCAATCATGTGGCTCTTATCACCACATCCATAGCAAGCACCTAAGTCTTTCTAACATGTACATGAGTGATACGTTCCACACTTGTCACACTGGAGAAATGATTCCCACCTTCAACCGATGCCTTGGGAGGAGCCATCCTAGCATTAGCAAACCTTGTATTAGAAACTTGGCCCTATTGGAAGAGACCATAACCACAGTCAACCTTGGAGTTGGAGAACCCTCCATTACATCGGGCCCTCTTTGAGTTGTTCACCCTTTTTTCCTTGAGATTTTCCACTTCAATCTATTCAACATAGGTCATAAGTATGGAGATGTGCATATCTCGAATAAGCATATCTGTATGACATTCTTTTACAACCAAATTACAGATCTTAGAAATAAACTTGTGCATTCTTGCACGGGGTCATCTACTAGCATAGGAGCATACTTTGAGAGCTTTGTGAACTTGAAGGCACTCATACCACCCTGTTTGAGGTTGATAATCTCTATCATCTTGGCTTCCTCAGGTTCAAGAGGGAAGAAACGATCCATAAATGTAAATTTGAACTCTACCCAATTAACCCCATTACCACAGATCCTCACCATCAACCATTGAGTGTAGCACACTTGAGCCACATCCTTCGATAGTTGTAAGGAATTTAGCATTAGTGACCGGCTCCTCTATAGGCTCTTGAGAAACGTGATCCTCATTAACCAGAGTCTACCTCAGTAGGGGAGATCTTTGTGGAGGAATCTTCTATAATGTAATAAGGACAATAATAGAATTAGGAACTCTTAATACACAATCCGAAGCAGGACATAAGACATGAAGGAGTGACACAATTCCTAAAATGCCATTATAGCCTCCCACTCATAGGTATGGTGCACTCCATACCCATTAATAAGAATCTACTTGACATGATATGTTGGACTCCGAGGATCATTTATAAATTTAGTGCCTTGATACCAAGCTTGTCACGACCCATACCTATGGTCTAAGAGTGACATGGCGAATGGGAACCCAAAAGTCTCCAAAAAAGCCTCAAATTATCCACATTCACATCATTAGTTTGGAAGCACATAATGAAATAATAAACACATAGATCTAAAGGACGGGAAAGTATGTGTCATGACTCGGTCCCGATTATGATGGCACCTACTAGGTACCACCTATAGGAAAACCAATTCCTAACCAGAGGGTACCTGTCCTAGCTCTCTAGTCTAAACCAAATCGATATAATAACAACATATATGCCAAAACCTTCCCAAAGCCAAGAAGTCAACTATACAGAGCTACAATAACTGAAATACAAGCAGGTATACATAAAGGACAAACCAAAATATAATACACAACCTAAGAGTACTCCTCAAAATACATAATACTACAATATAAGGCCAAATTCTAAAAACAAAAGATGACTATCAAAAGAAGGAGGCAACGACGAAACAACAGTTGCTAGTGCTTACCCAAAACTAGTCTCCTGCGTTCCCAGATCCCCTGAACTCAGTGCCCTCGACTAGGATTTGGACCTGCACCATGGAAAGATGCAGAAGTAGGGGTGAGTACTAGAAAAAGTCACCCAATAGGAATCATCGGGCAATTGAGTGAAATAGTAAACATAAATAAAGTCCAAATATATAGAGAATTGCAGCGGTATAGCAAAACAAACTCAAATCAAGGCATATGTATGTATAGGAACCCTGAAACCACTACTGAACCATTCGAAGTAAAGAACAATGATCACCTGAACCATCCCAAGTGCTAAACATGCATAGGCCAATACAACAACTACTCCCAATTAAGATATGATGCTTTATGCAAGTGCAATGCCCTATTATCTATGCCTGTACGCCAACTAGGCCAGCATAAGCTGAGAAGGTACACCCGCACGCAATATAGAGCTAATAAATCATCATATAATACGTTAGAACCATTACAAAATACAATAGAACCATTATAAAGCCTAGCTCTCCATATCATTAGAAAAAGGGTCAGTTGTACATGGATGTAAGGCCTTAGTGTCTAAGCCTGAACGCCTCCTGAGTCCCCACAAGTCCAAAAGGTACACCCACGTACAATCAGGGTGTAAATAGGTGTGTGGATCCACTGGTAAACGACCACATAAATTTGGGTCCTTGACCCTATGCTGGCACGTAGCACCTGATCAAAATATACATGTGGAACAGTAGGACGTATCCCCCACGGGAGAAAGAATCCCCCTCCCATAAAAAGTTTGTCTCAACTCAGAATATCAATCACAGGGCCTCACCCCCAAATGTAATCAACGGGGTCCTCGACCCAAAATATCAATCATCGAGGCCTAGCCCTAGAAGTGTAGTCAACAGGGCCCCAGGACCAAAGTAAAGACAATTGCTTGAACCCCTTTAGAATCAACACCCCGATCTCGGACACTCGAACATGACCATCAGTTACTAGGACCACAGAGAGCGTTACCTGGGTCTAGACACTCAGACTTACCACCGGAGGCTTAAACAATAGGGTTTTTCATCTTGGTCTCAGAGCATAACATCAGAGAAAACCTCCCTCTCTCTTTAATCAGATTCAGATCCCCCATTCATATCATCTCTCCAAAGTCACAATAAACAACTCATACCCAAGGTATGCAAGGAACTCAGAGAAGTAGCTAACCTTAGTATAATAGTGTGTAGACCTCAATGATCAGAATAGAATTGGGCACAACAAGCAACCATGCTACAATCTAGCCCACCGCGAGTAATGGAAGTAAAAGTACGGTAATAATAGGGTATCATAGGTCCCCCATACAAATAGGCCAAGAAGAATCATAGTATGTTCGAAATCAAGTCATGGTATGACATAGAATTAATGTACAATTTTCCAGGCCACATATCTCAGTAGCAATAGGAAATAAACATTCACACAGGTGTAAGTCAAGTCGGTACGCATACCTTCCCCAAGCTCTAGTTCATATTCGACCCTTACCAGACCCCTTTTTGTGTAAAGCAACTCATAGGATAGCATCGATATAACCTAAGCTAAGACCCAAGAGGCTAGATAATTAGAAGGATATCACTTACCCAGAATTGTATCGCAATCCAACTTCTATTCAGGACATCGCCAAGACAACTGGACATGGATACTAGATTCAGCGTACAGGGTAGCATGTAATCACAAGTCAACCGTAATGTCTAGTATATTCTTGTGGCCTCAGAGGAGACACATACACAAGAAAGAGTCAAGCTTAGTGTAGATACCTGTTACATGTTCAAAACTCCAACCAAATCCTTTCACACCTTTTCGTAGTCATATAATATAAGAACATAG
>JAOTQR010080093.1:0-10103 GCA_025774065.1 Solanum ossicruentum
CTTTGAGTTTAGGTGGTATCTTCTTGTCACATAATACTCCAGAGGCAAGCCTCCATTTAGTCCATGCTGCCCCAATAAACAATAATATTTTATTAACAAAGGTAAATATGAAAAACTATATTTTTATACGATTCTTTAAAAAATAGTGTCAAATAACATAATTTGAAAAATCGACACTATGATTTTTAAGAAATATGAGAATATAAAGATTCATCTTTCAACTTCTTCAAGAGCAATAGTACTTTGAATTAATAATTTGTTATTCAAATAGTAAAGATTGTAATTGAGAGTTAAAATAGATAAAACTTTAGATTCTCTTATTATTACAAATAAAACGCACTAAAAATGCCTGAAAATGTTCCTCGAAAATGCCTATAATCATAATTTCCATATATCTCAAAATCCATGCATGATATCGAAAATTGAACTTCATATTCATGATCATGGTACAAAATTGAGTGAAAAATAAGCATAACCACAATTTTAGAGCAACCGCAATGAAAAATAAGCATAACCACAATTTTAGAGCAACCGCAATGAAAAATAATTTTTCGAAAATTTGTTTATCTAGTGTTGATCCGCGCCTTAGCCGCAACTCTCTAGGGGCGCAAATTAGTGTTATTTTGTTCCTAGATTTTCAGTTTTGAACTAAGGCCTTGGGGTTTTGGGCCCATACCCTCCTATGTGATAAGACACTCATACTTGCTCATTTTTCAACTCCATATCACTCAAGACAATCTCAAAACCCTCTTTTACACTTACCCAAATATTTCATCCAAATTCGTTTGTCCCAAACTCATTTTCGGATATCAAGAACTTGATTCAAGCTTCGAGTTCTCATTCAAATCTACATCAAAGAAATCCCTAAATTTAAGGCATGTGGGTTTCAACCATTGGCTTCTTCCACCCATGGTGGCCAATCTTCCTTTTTACGTAAATTGCATGTTTCCAAGTTGGATTAACTATGGGTATCTCTTATTATGAAATTAGATTATAAACTATATTGGGGTTTGATAAAATGTTGACTGTTTAAGCATGTTTTGAGCTATGAATCTGTCATCCATTATGAGATTTGATGAGGGGTTTCACTCTATCTTGCATAAGGGTATTACCAAGTGTTGGTGGGTTAATTTACATTGAGTTTTCTCACATGATTTCACTCTTGAATTGCATGATTTTGAACTAGCATTACACAACCATCAAGTGTTTGATAAAATGTCTTGTTAAGGATTCTTGAGCTATTGATGGTCTATTGCATGACTTATGATTTAAGTGACTCTATGCTGATGAAAGAATTGTAAATGTTGAATTCATGAAAAGTATCTATAGTGTTACAAGTTGACCACACATTGTTGAGGGGGTGATATGCCTCAACCACTTTGATGGGGCGTGTTGTGCCCATCTACCATGTTGAAGAGTATATACCTTGGCCACTTTGATGGGGAGGGCTATGCCCATACACTATGTTGAGGGGTAAATACCTTGACCACTTTGATGGCGGGTAATATGCCATATAACATGTTGAGAGGTATATACCTTGACCACTATGATGGGGGATGATATGCCCATCTACCAATTGTAGGATTGATACCTCAATCACCTTCTAAGGGGGTGATATGCCTTTGATTCCAAGTATAGTATGCTTGATCTAGGATGTTGGTCTCATCCTACACATGTAATATGTTGTATATAGGCTTGTTTTACTTCAACAATTGATCATGCACGCCATGTTGTTGTTATATTTATCCCTTACTTATAATTATGCATTTTGACTATGTTGTCTATCTCTTATTGAATTGCATTCTACATACTTAGTACATTCAAATGTACTAACGCATAGTGTCATGACCCAAGCCCAGGGACTAGATATGACATGGCACATGGGGAAATCGAAGGGACCCAAGGAATTCTTTTGACATATCATCACACATCCTTGGTCGCGGAAGCAATGAAATACAAAAAGAGTTAGTAAATAGGGAAAAACGGAGCTAAGGGACAATTTTCATATCATAAACATCAAGAGCCAAGAGAGAGTCAAAGCTCATAGGATAATAAAAATATGTCCAACAACACCTCTAAAACTTAGATACTTAGCGAGAGCCAAGACAAGCTACTGGGATCACCCTTATAGTCAACATATACATAAAAGAAAGCTAGTGTTAGAACATACTAAGAGATCATAAACATCGTCCCCGAAATGGAGGACTCACTAAAGAGCTTGAGAGATGTCGTACAAGCCACGTGGAAGATGATGATCAAGTGGGGCTCTGGTTCCTACATTGTAACATCATGTATGCATAGAGTATGTGTTAGTACGTTTGAATGTACTAAGTATGTAGGATGCAATGCAACAAGGGATAAACATCAAAACCAAAATGCATAATAGTGGGCAATAGATAAAATAATAGCAATATGACATGTATGATCAATGCTCAAGTAAAACATGCTTATCTAGAATATAATACAAGGTGTAAAAAGAGACCAACATATAAATCCTGTAGGTTACCAAGGTACAAATGGCTTTAGTTTGTTGGTAGATTATCTCACCCTACAACCCCTGGTAACCATAATAAAAACCCCCAACATGGTTGTAAAGGTATGAACCCCTTGATTGGTCGGTGGATACTCATACACTACCACTCTTGGTGATTGAGGTACTAACTCCTTAACCCGGTTATCAAGGCACTTGCCCCTTGATTGACTATCAAGGTACAAACGCCTCGACTTGGTTACCCGGGCTCTTGTCCCCCCAAGTCGACCATGGTCACATTCAAACACTATATAGGAGAATATCATAATATGCATTCCTTTCATCATCATAAAGTCATTCAAATCATAATACATGCATTGGACCTTCAATTACTCCAAATTACATTAACTAGACATTTTATTATATACTTGGCAGGTGTATAGTGCTAGTGTAAACCCATGTAATTCAATAGTGTAATCATGCTAGAAAATTCAATGTAAAATTATCCAAAGACACTTTGTAATACCCTTAAGTAATATACATCAAAATCCTACATCAAATCTCAACAATAGACCTTAGATTCATAGCTCAGAATATCATAAAACCCCAACATAGTGTGGAGTGAAATCATAAGTAAAGCTCATGAGTAAATCAACTTTAAATCTTGCAATTTTAAGTAAAAGGAAGCTTGGGTATCATGGATTAAAGGAACTCATGAAAGAAACCCACATGCCTTAGCTTTGGAAAATATTTGAAGATGATTAGAGATGGAGACTTAAAGCTTGAATGAGAATCTTAGAATCCGAATTATTTTTGAGACTTGAAATTTGGAGATGAAATATTGTCTAAGTGTTTGAGAGAATATTTAAGAATGTCTTAAATGATATGAGTGTGAAATAAGGCTAAGTATAGGTACTTTCACGCAATGGGAATACTTAGGCACAAGACCCAAGAGCCTTGGACCGGACAATAAAAATTTGCACAAAAATGAAATGATGCATGCCCTTTGCACGTTGCGCCATGGGCGCGGAAATGTTATTGGAGATCGCATTTTTGGGAAAATAAAATTGCGATCATTTGCTCTTAAATAGGGTTTAGACCCAATTCCCACACAATCTGAACCCGTGAACAAGAATATGATGTAGGATTTTCGATATCGCGCATGACTTTTGAGATATATGAAAATTACGATTCCGGTCACTTTTGAGACACCTTTTTGGGAATTTTTTGGGGTCGTTTCAATATCTCCCTCTTGGGAACATTCGTCCCCAAATGTCAAAGAAACATATACGAGAAGAGCAATCATGAAGAAATCATCCCCAACAAGAATCCAACAACATGTTTAAAACACCATTTTCAAAATCTCAACATAAGTATAAATCACCAAAAACTTTATCAATGTAAACATGAATGCATGCAGATGACTTAGAGGTTGGTACATGAGATATGAAATCACATAAAAGACTTAGAATTAGTACCTTAGGCTTGAGTGGGATGGAATAGGTAAGGGTATCGCTTTTGCATATCCGCTTCGGCCTCCCAAGTAGCACTTTCGACTTGTTGGTTCCTCCAAAGGACCTTAACTGAAACAACGTCCTTGTTCCTAAACCTCTTCACTTGACTATCCAAGATCTTTACTGGAACCTCTTCATATGTTAAGTTGTCTTCAACTACTCCGATGACATTAAGAGGCACAATAGTATTAGGATCGCCTACACACTTCCTCAACATAGACACATGAAAGTCCGGATGAACATATTCCATTTCATTAGGCAAATCCAACTTGTAGGCCACCTTACTAATCCTCCTCATCACCCTATAAAGACCCACAAATCTAGGTATTAACTTATGCTTCTTACCAAAATGAACCACACACTCCATGGGTGACTCCTTCAAATAAACCCAATCACCAACCTTAAACTCAAGCTCCCTCCTTCTCACATTTGTGTAAGACTTTTGGCTACTTTGGGTTTCTTTCAACCTTTCACTAATCATTTTTATCTTCTCCATAACATCCATAACCAGATATGGAACTAAAAAATACATCTCTCCAACCTTAAACCACCCAACTGGGATCTATAACATATACTATATAGAGCCTCAAAAGGAGCCATTCCAATGCTAGAATGATAGCTATTGTTGTATGCGAACAAAATCAATGGAAGATGATCATCCCAACTACCCTCAAATGACCCACATGCTCCTCCTCATTATGAGAATAGATTAAAATATCATCAATAAAGATCACAACAAATGAATCAAGGTAGAGTTACAAGACCCTATTCATAAGATCCATGAAGATAGTTGGTGCATTGGTCAACCCAAAGGACATCACAACAAATTAAAAATTCCCATACCTAGTTTGAAAGTCCATCTTAGGAATATCACACTCCCTCACCTTCACTTGATAGTACCCAGACCGAAGATCAATCTTAGAGAAGTGGCTAGCCCCTTGCAATTGATCAAACAAATAGTCAATCCTTGGAAGAGGATATCTATTCTTGATGGTGACCTATTAAGTTGCCTGTAGTCATACACATTCTAAGAGACCCATCTTTCTTCTTCACAAGCAACACCTGTGCACCCCAAGGGGATTGGCAAGGCCTAATGAAACCCTTCTCTAATAAATCTTTTAAACATAGTCTCCCATGACCCTTAACACATTTTGGACATACACCATCAGGGGCCATACCCCCAACACATTAGGCCATTGTAAAGTCATTGGTAAACCCCTTATTAGAAGCATGAGTAGACCCTTGGACTTGTTGGAAGCGACCACCCTTTCGACTTTGGAACCTACCTTCAAAGTGGGCTCTCTCGGTCTCATTACCCGTTTACTTTCTCAACTTTTCATCCTCCATTTGCTTGGCATAGATCATCAATCGGGATGAATCCATGTCACTAATTAACATGGAGGACCGACATTCCTCACTCACCAAGTCGGAAATATACATCACAAAATTTGTTCATTCTAGACCATGGGTCGGCCACTAAGTGAGGAGCATATTTAGAGAGTTGATTAAACTTGAGGGTATAATCCCTCACACTCAATATCCTTGTCTCAAATTAATAAATTCCACCAATTTGGCTTTCATAAGCTTAAGAGGGAAGAATCGGTTAAGAAAAGTCGCCTTAAACTCCTCCCATAACACAACATTATTGATTCCCTTCTTCTCCTTCCATTGATTAAACCATATCTGTGCCACCCATTTGAGTTGGTAAGCCACCAAGTCCACCTTCTGTTCCGATCTAACAACCATAATAGCTAAAATCTTATACACCCTTGACCCATAGAATTCTGGGGTATTCATCCTTATGAAGCCTCTCACCTGTGATGCAGGTGTAGGAGCATGAGGGGCTTGGTCCCCTTAATTATCTTGATTAGCCACAACTTTTGCAAGCAAAGTGAGAGCATCTCAGAGCTCACCATTAGCCGGTTGTTCCTCTGGAGTGCGGGCTCTTCTTCCTCTTATGTTAGGCATGATCTAGCATATAAAAGAACAATCATTAGGGGTGCAAAGCATTATTTCAACTTAATAGCATAACTTAGAGCATGAAGAAGGGAAGCATTTCCTAATACTCCTTATAGCCTCTTACTCATAGTGGTGGTGAACAACACAACCATAAATAAGACTTTAATTGATGTGATGTGTTGCACTCCATCGATTTAATAACCTAGTGCTCTAATACAAAGTTTTTCATGACCAAGCTAGGGTCTAGACATGACATGGCGCATGGGGAACCTGAAAAGATCCCAAGAAAGCCTCTTAACATATTATTTATTATTACATATTTTTGGTCGCAGAAGAAATGAAATACAACAATAAATATTAAATAGGGACAAATAGGGCTAAGGGACAATTTTTCAAATCATAAACATCAAGAGTCAAGAAAGAATCAAAGATGATAGCATAATACAAACATGTCCAACAAAACATCTAAATATAGATACTTAAAGGTGGTCAAGATAAGCTATCGGGCTCACCCTCGTAGTCAACATATACATAAAAGAAAGATAGTCTTAGAACATAGTATGAGATCATAAATATCATCCCCGAAATGGAGGACTCACCAAAGAGCTTGAGAGATGTTGTAGTAGTTTTGTGGAGGAGGATGATCAAGTGGGGCTCCGGTTCCTACATGGTAAGATCATCTAGGCGTAGACTGTGCATTAGAATTTGAATAGATAGAGAGCGATGCTCTTCCTGCGGTCCAAGAGCGTATTCGTTCAAAGAGTTGTCAATTACTTTCTTCCCACCCGAAAATCATAAAAAAGACATTCATATATTCCCCAGGCACGGGATAAAGGGAAAGAGAGAACCGAGAGCCGAGAATGCAATAAAAAGAATTTCTCTCAAACAGGAATCTTCTTTTTTACAAATTAAACTTCTTTCCCTGGAGTAGCAACTGAAATAGAAAATATCGGTATATTCATCTGCACCGGAAAAGAGCTAAGCCCGAAAGTCACAGAGCTCTCTTCTCTTTCAATGGCAGCAGCTAGTTTAAGTTCAATGTCAGCCAGATTTCTAAGCACTAGTCTTTCCTTCTCACTTGCTAACTCATAGAAAGAAATAGAGTCAACCCATGCGCCTTTCGCAGGGTGAGCAAAAAGCCTTTCCCTGGATCCTAGTATGAACTCACAAAAAAGCATTTACATATCGCCTTCTTCATCTGCAGAGCTTCATCTTGTTCACAACAAAGAGAGCAGATTCATCCAACCAAGCTAATCATATTACTCTTTCTAGGGTAGGGGTACGGTACGATGTCAGTACTCTCTTTTTCTCTGTCACTCCTTGAAGAAGAGTGAACAACTGATCTTTCCTGGTCATTTCGAACCAATCTTTCTAAACCTGGAGAAAGACTTTGGCTATGATTCGATCTCAAAATCCCAGACTTCATAAAAGATCTGCTTTTATTATATGGTCAATACTGATCTACTTTAGTAGATCATATAGATGTAGAAAAAGGCACTAATTTGGATGAAATAGAAACGTCTCTTTTCCATTTCTATTTACACAGTTCATATCTTTGTTTCGTGTGTTCTTGGGAGGAATTCAATCTCAAAATACCACCTAAATAACTATGGCCAGAGAGTCAAATAGGTCGGGAAGAAAGAGTCTGAGGTCGGGTCGGATGACATAGATCTTTGTGGTGGATACATTTGAATATACTAAGTATGTAGTATGTAATACAACAAGAGATAAGCAACATAACAAAGATGCATAATAGTAGGCAATAGATAACATATTTAGTAATATGGCAAGTATGATCAAAACTCAAGTAAACCATGCTTACTTAGAATATATTGCAAGGTGTAAGAAGAGACCAACATATGAAACCTGTAGGTTACCAAGGCACAAACCCCTTTGATTGGTTGGTAGATCATCTCACCCTACCACTTTTGGTGATCGAGTTACAAACCCCCCGACATAGTTATCAAGGTGCGAACCCCTTGATTGGATGGTGGATACTCACACGCTACCACCCCTAGTGATTGAGGTACTAACTCCTCAACATGATTATCAAGGAACTAACCCCTTGATTGACTATTAAGGTATAAACCTCTCGACATGGTTACCTGGGCTGTTGTCCCCCTGAGTCGGGCATGGTCACATTAAAAAACTATATAGGAGAATATCATAACATAGATTCCTTTCATCATCATAAAGTTATTCATTCATAAGACATGCATTGGACCTTCAATTCCTCCAAAACACATTAATCGGACATTTTATCAAACACTTGGCGGGTGTGTTGTGCTAGTGTAAAACCATACAATTCAAGAGTGTAATCATGCTAGAAAATTCAATGTATAACTATCTATAGATACTTGGTAATACCCTCAAACAATATACATAAAAATCCTTCATCAAATCTCACAATAGACTTTAGATTCAAAGCTCAAAATATGCTAAAACAATCATAATTACATGAAATCCCAACATATTGTATAGTGAAATTCATTATAAGTAAGACCCATGAAAAAATTTAAATCATGCAATTTTAAGTAAAAGGAAGCTTGAGCATAATGGGTGAAAGGAACCCATAAAAGAAATCCATATACGTTAGCTTTGTAGAATCCTTGAAAAGATTGAAAATAAAGACTTGAAGCCTGAATGAGAACTTTAGAATCTGGATGAGTTTTGAGATTTAAAATTTGGAGATGAATATTGTCTAAGTATTTGAGAGAGTATTTGGGAAAGACTTGAATGATATAAGGGTGAAATAAGGCTAAGTATAGGTATTTTCATGCATGGTAACAGTTAGGCCGAAGTCCCAAGAGCCTTGGACATGACAATAAAAGCTAGCACAAAAATGAACTGAGGTGCGCGAAAATCTCATTGGAAATTGCATTTTTGGAAAAATGAAATTGTGATTCGTTTGCTCTAAAATTGGGGTTAAATCCATTTCCCACACAATTTGACCCCCTAAACAAGAATATGAAGTTGGATTTTTGATATCACACACGGATTTTGAGATAAATGGAAATTATGATTTCAGACATTTTCAAGGCACATTTTCGGGCACTTTTTGGGATCATTTCACATACTTTATGCCTACATGATCTCACCATATTGGAACCGGAGAACCTTTTGATTATCCTCCACATGGCTAGCCTTAGCATTTGAAAAAAGAGCTTTAGTAAGTCTTCAAGTTTGGGGACATTAGCTATTTTACTCTTGTCACTTGTTTCCTCTTTATGATGAACTTTTTATACTATGAGGGTGAGGCCAGAAAGTGTCTGGGCCCCCGCTCAAATCTATGTTTAGTGGTGTTGTTCAAACAAATGATGTTATTATGTTTTCAGCTTTAACTCTTCTATGTTTTATGCTATCAAAGACTTCCCTTAGTCCTATTTTCGCTCTTTATTAGATCTTGTTGTTGTTGAGTTTTCTTCCGTGACCCAGGATATGTGTAAGATATTCTAAGAGGCTTGTTTGGGATCCCTTCGTGATTTTCATTCACTATGTCACATCTATGTAAAACCCCACACCTTACCATATTGGCACAATGCAAATGAAACATGACATGGTTTGGTCAAATTAGCGCTAATTTTTAAAAGTGCTTGAATCTCATGTTAACAAGCTATATATGTGTCTAAAGCTTAAGAGGGTCAAGTGTATACTTGTTTTGTGTCGAATTGAGGAGATTGCAGCCTTAAATGAAGTGAGAGAATTGAGGTGCTTGTAGGACTTAACAAGCTAGAAGGTGATTCACTTACTTGCTTAGCTTAAATTTGCTAGCTAAACGGAGATGAGGCTCGATGTCGAACTTGTCTAAGTTCGATTGTGAATAAAGTCTGTGTTAAGAATGTAACTTTAGCCTATGTTTTAGCATCATAAATGGGCTATATTATTAGCCAAAGGAGAATATTAAAAAGGGCTCAAATATACTACAACCCACTTGGCTAATTGGACCTAAACCGAAGTGAAGAGAAAATTGGAAAATGGGCATCCCAAGACCATCAACTTGGAGACCCATTGAGGCCCAAGTGTAAGGGTCAAGCTGCTGGATAACCATATTGATAATATGTGGTATAAGGTGGTCAAAAGGTCAAGGGAAGGTCGGCCAAAGACCCCTTTATAAAGGGCTCAAAAGCAGCTCCATAATTCATTTCTTAACTTGAACACAC
>JAOTQR010080094.1:0-41293 GCA_025774065.1 Solanum ossicruentum
TCTCTCTTGACTCTTGATGTTTATGATATGAAAGTTGTCCCTTAGCCTCGTTTATCCCTGTTTACATACTCTTATTGTATTTTTTTCTTCCACGACCAAGGATGTATAATGATATGTTAAGACGCTTAGTTGGGGTCCCTTCGAATTTCTCATGCATCGTGTCATGTCTAGGACTTAGGCTTGGTCATTATAATTATTTACCAGATAATAGATATACCCTAATATAGATATGATTCTGATGGGCCAATTTATTTGGGATATGTATAGTACAGCTATACATTGGACTGATTCCAGTATAAGTATGACTCTACTGGACTTAGTTTTTCTAGATACTTGTGATATACCTGTTGGTTATACTTTGGGTCTGAGACCCAATGATTATATATTTGAGGATCGGCCTCGCTGATTTTTTTCTTGGGTTCGAGACTCTTGGTTACTTAGAGTACTTATGATTGACTGGAACATAGTGTAATTGGCTTAGGGTGGGCATGACCCTACATTAGTCTGTGAGATATATTCTTTCACATACAATTGTTAGTCATTGTGCATTTGTTATCCTTGTATGAGGCTAGGGTTAGCTAGTGTTTGCTGAGGAATGGTGACATACGGATGTGTTGGCTGGATTACGTAGTGTGTATATGTTGTAAGTGTCATCTCCTACGTTCACTCTGAGCATGATATGACATTGGAGTTCCGAGTCTACAGAGATTAGTTGAGTGAGGGATTGTTTTGATACCTTGACCTTAGATGATGTTGTTTGTTGCTATTTGAGCTTCGATGAACATGTTCATTTGTCTAAGACCTGGGAGTCGCCCCCCATGGTGCGAGTCTGGTGACCGTGATTGGGATGCTAGGTGGCGAATGCCAAATCTGAGGACTGAGCACCAGTTGATTAATCTTGGGATTGAGGCCCAATTGACTATTCCTAGGTTTGAGGCCTCGTTGATTATTCTTTGGTTCGAGGCCTAGTTGATTATTCTTTAGTTCAAGGCCCTATTGATTATGTTAGGGAGATTATTTCTACCATGGAGGATACATCCCTCTGTTATATATATTGTCAGACCATCTGGACCTAGCTGACTCCCCGACCAAAGGCCAGGTCTGGAAGGGGGTTCGAGGCATCATTTGTAATTATCCGAGGCTGCGTGTGATACTTGTTACTAGATTAGTCGAGGACCTAGTTGATTTAATATGGATTCACACATCTATACACATCATGATTGTGTGTAGGTGTACCCTTTGGGCTTATGGGGGCTCGGGAGGCATCCGGGCTTAGACACTAGGGCCTTACACCCATGTACAACAGACCCCTGGATCATGTGATATTGGGAGTTGGGTTTTGTTGTGGTTTTGTGAGTCCCGTGATAATTCTATCAATTAGATTATGTGTGGGTGTACCTTTTGAGCTTATCAGGGCCCAATCGGTGTGCATGCATAGATATTAGGGCCTTACATTACACCCGCGTACAACACTATGTCTCAGTTTGGTGATAGTTGTTGTTTGGGCCTAGTCATGTTTCGTTAATTAGTGCCATTGCACACCACTTGGTTTGATTCAGTTGGGGTTTGGTTATTCTCCATACCTGCTTACCCCTTATCAGATTTCTGATTTTCTACAGTTATTTTAGTTCTCTATAAATGGGCCTTCTGTATTTATAGTATTTTACTTGGTTGGCTGATGATGCCTACTGGGTGCTTATTACTGGTAGTCACCCCTACATCTCTGCATCCTCCCATGGTGTAGGTCTAGGTAATAGTCGTAGTCGCCAAGTCAGGGATTTGCAGGAGATTTAGGAGACATTGGTGAGCAGTAGCTACTTTGGATACTCTGCAGTCCCCTTCTATTTTGATGGTCATCTTTTGTATTATGACACTGGCCTTATATATATAGTATGGATTATATGCATAGATTGTCATTCTGGTTATGTACGTAGATATGTATATTCTATCTTGAGTCTATAATAGCTCTGTACAGTTGAATTTCATGTTCTGGGTAGGTACAATCATTTATATTATTATGTTTACTATGGTTTGACTAGAGAGCGAGGAAAGGTACCATGTGGCTTGGTAATTGGCTTGCCTGTGGGTAGGATCTAAGAAGTGCCATCATGACCGAGATCGAGTCATGACAAGGTTGTATCAGAGCTTAAGGTTCTCTGGCCTCATCTGTACAGAGCTACCATCTAGTAGAGTCTTGTGGGAGGGTGTGTTGATGTCCATGACTTATCTCTAGGAGGCTACGATATATTTAGGAAACTGCTTGTGTTATTGATTTTTGGTCATGTGATATTGCCAATAGTCTATCGACTTCCTAAAATCTTATTTGATTCACCCTTTATCGTATGTGCTGTGTAGGGGGGACAAAAGTCAGGCCGGGCTAATGCTGCATCATCAGTCTTAGATAAGGAACAGCCCATATAGGCCATTGAGCAGAGACCGGATGCCCTCGAGTTTTGGCGGTGGCATAGGAAGACAAGAATCATTGAGATACTAGGAGCCGCAGAGATAGGCTTCATAATCAGTTACTGGTCTAGTACTGACTGTGTAGGGAACTACGAGATATGTTGTTGAGGTTTAGATTCTGTAACACCAATACCTGTGTGTTACCTAATATTTAAAGGTTGTGTGGGTTGTGAATGCTTCAGATAAAGATTACACAAGATGGAGAGGATGTGACTAAGTAGTACTAAGCATTGATGTTCTCTGTATATTTCTTTTTGATTATTTGACCACTGGTCTGACCCGTTGGGCTTCCCAATGTGGATGAGTATGCTATACCTGGTGGGATTATAAGTAACTGTCACTTATTTTATGACTGTACCCTACTATGTAAGCCAAAACCCTATGATTTATACATATGATCCTTTTTCTGCTTTTCTACTAGAGTGGGTGGTCTGATACGAGAATTACATGGTATTTGAGGTGTTAAATGCCAGTTATACCCATGGCTACACCTTGTGCCTCTATGGTTATGATCCTTTTGTGATGATTCTGTTGATATGCGATTCTCCTGTATCCTTAGTGATTAGATTGCTAGATAAATGCTATGCCTAGGGGATTAATTGGGTGTTTGTTGTTGGATGGAATAGTGTTGCATTATTAGCTCAGCTGCTGGCAACTCTACCCTAGTGACTTATTTTAATTGTAAGCTGGCTGGGATTGTGTTAGTCGAATTTCTAGCTATGTTTGCTAGTTATTTTTTGTTGAGTTGCTTTGTATGTGAGTTATGGTTTTACATTGTTAGTTTCATTTCTTAGCTTATCGCCTACTTGAGTATGGGTTTTCAGCTTCTTTTATCTTGGGTCAGGTATTGAGGTAGTGGATGGCCCCTTCCATTAGTGGGGGATCGAATGTAGTGACTCTTCAGAATGGTGATGGGATAATTAAGACTTCTACTAAAGAGCCACTTTGGTGACTGTGAGTCAGTAGGTGTGTCTTTTTCTGATTTGCTGGATTGCCTCCGAACAAGGATGTTTCATTGCTACAAGATTAGACTACTGTTAATTGAGACTAGGAAGAGGATATCCCAAAAATTGCATCTTGACTCGGTATGCCTAGTACAAGATTCTGGTTATATAGTTGGCTGATTAATTCCCTGTTGTGTGTACGAATCTGATTACTTATGTGTACCGGTATCATTGTTATAGTGTACTTGTTAGGGCCCATACTTGCTGGGGCTTGATTTATTTAGTACTATATTATTGTGGTTAAGTTGTTAGGTGTTGAAACAACTAGATCTTAGGCAGTTAGGATGATATGTGAAGTTGTATTAGGGAGGTGGCTATGAGCTATATAACATTGATTTACTGTAATTCTACATAACAGATTTTGGGGCTAGCAAGAATGTGATTAGTATTGTTTTATCTTCCTTACTCGTGGTACTTCACTTGCGACTAAATGATAATATTTGACTAGGTACTCAGATGGAAAATGTGATGTATACCTCTGTACGGAGGAATATATAAGGAGTCTACCGATGTCTAATACATCGTGTATTTGATGTATATTTGAATATATAATGGTTGTGAGTGTACTAGTGATTTGTATATGGATCATCTATTGTGTTGTGAAGACTTGTCATCAATTTGAAGATACTAATGATTGCTACGTTAATAATTTGTTATATTAGGATGATGTGCTGACTACTTACTACACATATGATTACTATTGTTACTGCAACTGACAAAATAGTAAGAGAAAAAGGGCTAGGTCCTTGTGGTGGAATATAATTAAATTAGCTATTGCATGTAACTATGTTAGTATCAATGAGCCGGGAAGCCATGTGGGCTAAATTGTAAGGATTACTTGCATAAGGGAACGGGGAATAAGGTAATGTCAGTATATGTGGAATATGGCTACAGTTGGGGATAATTGTGATTGCTTGAATATCAGCTAGCATGCCGAATGCACGTATATTTAGCTTGTTGAGGTCCTTTTATGTGTTATCAAATTGAATTTATGGGCTGAGGGGTTGTTCTTCTGAGGATCCCTTATAGATTGTTATACTGATTCTCTATTGCAAACTGAAGGGTTATTAAATTTCGGATTAGCTGGGGCAGCCAGAACTATTGTTTGATGCTGAGCATTCTTAGGGTTATCGTATTCACTTTCTACTGTAAGTACGGGGTAAGGATCCCTATGTGGTTCGGATAGGAGTCTTCATGTATGTACTCATTCTTAATTTCACAGACAAAATTTCTATTAGTAGGGGATGTTATAATGATCCTCCAGGTCATTTTTGTGGTTCAGCGAATATTTTATTAGTTTGAGAATTTGTGTAGCATCCTCGGGCTAGTTGTAACTTATTGACATAGATTGTAGGGTCGTTTGGTGAATCATTTGACATCTATGATATGTTTCACGGTAAACAAGACATTATGACCATAAATGAATTTTCTAATAAAGTCCTAGTAAATGGCCTCAGAGTGAAATTCTGATGATTTCATCAGCTCCGGAACAAAAAACTTAGGCTAGGAGCATGTTCAGTGCAATTATATCGAGTTTTGAAAATTTAGCCACCGGAATAGGTCAATAGTCGACTATAGTTGATTTCCTTGGAAAGCATGCCCTGGATGAAAATTCTGACCATATTGTTGAATCCGGAATGTCGAGTTTGGTCGAAGAGAAACTTTCATTTGATTCCTGGGGATTCCGGGTGTATTTTAATTTCTTTGGTCAACTTCAATATTGGGAACTGGTACCCACATTGAAATAAAACTACCTCTAATGGAAATTTCGACTACACCGTTTACTCCAGAATACCGTTTTTGATTAGATATCATATATGAATTGTATTTTTGTGACTTCGGATGAGGACGGAACATCGAAATTGTTTTTAAGCAGTCACAAAAGGCTGAAGGCAGTGCAGGCGATGTGGACCAATCACAGGCTGCCATGTGGTGGTGGTTTGGAATTAAAAAAATATAAAACAGGAAGAAAATCTCAAAAATTTCAAGAAAACGTAAAAAAATAGATGGACCACTTTGCATAGCCATTTCTACTCCGTTTTCCATCCAATTTTGGCAATTCAACAGCCTAACTTGTACATTGTTTTTTTTAGAGGAATATCGTGGGAGCTTTGGAAACTCATTTGGGCATGTTGTTTGAGGTAAAAATTAGGCATTCTGCTATTGTGTATCGAATGTAATTTTTGGAAAATTCGATATGCTATTTCTTATCCATTTTAAGTTGGATTTTGATAAAATTAGGGTCTATTCTATGAGTTTTTTCGTGGTGCACATCATAGTAATGTCAAAATTAATTGATAGAGCTCTATGTAGTGTGAAAATGATGTTGTACCTGTAGTTTATGTTGTGATATGTTGAAAAATTTTGAGTTATGATATCTCAGTCGTTTCTTATCGGAATTAAGTGAAATTTGGTTATACATTGTACTATGTTTCGAGACCCATGTCATGGTATATTTAAATTCTATTAATTTGAGTATAATTTAAAGAAATTTGGTCGAGAATCTACTGTACATATAAGTTAATTTTTGATAAGAGATGTCATTTGTTTTGGGGTTGTTTCTAATTATTCTGAGCCTGATTTGAGCTTAATATTTTGCTATAGAATTGGGGTGGTGTGAGGATCATTTTATGGGGGTTGATTTGGTATTTTAGGTGTAGGCCCTACTTTCTCCATTTTAATCGCATTTGACCTATTCTTCCTAATTTCTCGAAATATTATAGTCAAAATAGTTGTGTTTATGTTGTGATTCATACTTTAGTAGTTAAATAGCATTTGGAGGTAGTTAGACAGGGTAAAACTCATGTGGACTGATTCGTAGCACGTGGATTCACCTTTCAGGTAGGCTAGGGTTTCCTCACCTCTAGATTAAGCTGAAATACATGTATATTAGGAGTTTTGTGGTTGGAAGTCCTAAGAAAGATATGTATATATGACATGAGACTGATTGTTAGTTATATTTCCTGCTATGCATTTTAACACTATTGTTATGATTTGTTAACACCTGTCTTCTTGGATAGTCGTATACTTAGCATATGCGGTGACTGCAATTATTTGGGGGTACTTGTGGTTGTTCTGGAGTAATCTAACTACAACCACTATAGTAGATGAGTTTTGGCACTGTAGAACTACGAAAGGCCTAGTAAAGGCTGGATATGGTCTAATGCCCTGAGATAGGTATGTATTCTTGCTTAACTCCTATCTGTATGAAAGGGTATCCTGATGCTACTAAAATATATTGGTTATGAAGATGTTGTTGATTATATGTCGCATAGTGAATTGACTCTAGTATATATATGATTCTAATAGGCCAATTTGTTCGGGATGCATATAATATAGTCGTACATTGGACTGATTCTGGTATAGATATGACTCTAATGGACTTGGTTGTTCGAAATACTTGTGACATACATGTTGGTTATATTTTGGGTCTAAGACCCAATGACTATATATTTGGGGATAGGCCTTGCTGACATTTTTTTTCTTGGGTTCAAGACCTATGGTTACTCAAAGTACTTGTGATTGACTAGAACATGGTGGTATTGGCTTTGGGTGGGGATGACCCTACATTAGTGTGTGAGATATATGCTTTCGCATAAAATTGTTAGTCATCGTGCATTTGTCATCCTCATCTGAGGTTGGGGTTAGCTAGTGTTAGTTGAGGAATGGCGACATACAAATATGTGGGCTGGATAATGTGGCGTATATATGTTGGGAGGGTCATTACCTACGTTCACTTAGAGCACGATATGACTTTGGAGTTGTAGATCAGGATAGATTGGTTGAGTGAAGGACTGCTTTGATACCTCGAGCCTTGATGATGCTCCCCATTGCTATTTGAGCTCCAGTAGTCATGTCTGAGTGTCTAAGACTTGTAAGTCATGCCCCATGGTCCATGTTCTGTGACCACGACTGGGATGTTGGTTAACGAATGTCGATTTTGAGGTCCGAGCACTAGTTGATTAGTCCTGGGTTCGAGGACCAGTTGACTATTCCTTGGTTGGAGGGTTAGTTGATTATTTTTTGGTTCAAGGCCTTATTGATTGTGTTAGGGGGATTCTTTCTCCTATAGGGGTTATCACCCCTAGATTATGTGATATTGGGAGTTTGGTTTCGTGGTGGGTTTGTGAGTTTCGTGGTGATTCTATCAGTTAGATTGTGTATGGGTGTACCTTTCAGGCTTATGGGAGCCCAATAAGCGTACATGCATAAATACTAGGGCCTTACACTCGCGTACAACACTATGTCTCGATCTAGTGACAGTTGTGGTTTAGGCCTACTTATGTTTTGTTAGTTAGTATAATTGCACATAACTTGGGTTGATTCATTTGGGGTTCGGTGATCCTCAATACCTTCTTACCCCTTGATCAGAGCTCTAATTTTCTTCATTTACTGTACTTCTCTATATTTGAGCTTTCTATATTTACAGTACTTCACTCGGTCAGCTGATCATGCCTACTGGGTGCCTGTTACCGGTACGCACCCCTAAACTCTGCATCTTTCTATAGTGCAGGTCCAAGTATTAGCTACAGTTGTTGAGTTAGGGGTTCATAAGAGATTTAGGAGACATTGATTAGCAGCAACAACTCTAGATATTTTGTAGTCTCCTTCTATTTTGACGGTTGTCTTATCATGACCCAAGCCTAGGGTCTAGACGTGACACATCGAATGGGGAACCCGAAGGGACCCCAACCAAGTCTCTTAACTTGTCATTACATATCCTTGGTCGCACAAGCATACAAAGACATATAGATTATGAATGAGGGCAATGGGAGTAAGGGAATGCTTGCATAAACATCATAATCAAGACTCAAGAGTCAAAGCACATACATATATACACAACATGTCCAAAAAGCAACTCTAATACATAGATATAGTGGAGGCCAAGACAAGCTACCGAGCTCACCCTCATAGTCAATAGAACATAAGAAAGTGTCTCAATACAAGGATAATAGTAACTTAGACCGAGGTCCCCCAAAATGGAGGACTCACCAACAAGCTTGGAATAACACAGTCTATCTACGTAGAGGAGGAGGATGATCAACTTGGGCATGGTCCCTACATGGTGATATCATATAGGCAAGAGTATGCATTAGTACGTTTGAATGCACTAAGTATGTGGGATGCAATGCAACAAGAGATAAACATCATAATCCAAAATGCATAACAATAGGAAATGGGCATAGTATAGCAATATGGCATGTATAATAAATGCTTAAGTAAATCATGCTCATATAGAATATTATATGTAAAGAGAAGACCAAGCTAGATTGCCAAGGTATAAACCCCTTGGGGCTGGTGATGATTGCACCCATCACCCTAGTATGTGAGGTACAAACACCTCATTAAGGTTAGTGATGATAGCACCCATCACCCTTGTATGTAGGTACAAACGCCTCATAAAGGTTAGTGATGATCACACCCATTACCCTAGTGATTAAGATATCAAGCCCTTAACTAGGTTGGTGATGATCGCACCTATCACCCTAGTGGTCAAGCTATCAACCCCTCAACTAGGTTGGTGATGATCGCATCCATCACCCTAGTGGTTGAGTCATTGACCCCTCAACTAGGCCCCCGAATAGGAATGGTCTACCATAACACTTTAGATAGAAGTTCATTTCATCATCATATAGTCAATCATATCATATCTCACGCTTTAGACCTTCATTTACTGAAGAAATCATAATCAGACATTTTGTCAAACACCTTGGGGGTGTGTAGTGGGGGTGAAAGAGCATGCAATTTAGAGATGAAATCATGCAGGAAAATTAGTGGTAAAACCTTTAATCAACACCTTGCAACACCTCTAATACATTCATATCAAAACCCATCAAATCCAACATTAGATCCAAGATTTGCAGCTCAAGACATGCTAAAGCAACCATACTTTCATGAACTAAAATCAATATGCAGTAAATTTCTCAATATACAAGACCCACATGTAAAATTAACTTTAAATCATGTATTATTAAGTAGAAAGGGTTTAGGAACCAGAGTTGAAAGGTTCCAATGGTTAAACACCACATACCTTAGCTTTTGTGAAGTTCTTGAAGAAGACTTTAATGGAGATTGGAAGCTTGGGTGAGATCCTTGAAGAAATCCTTGAGTGTCCTTGAGTTTGGAACTTGAATTTAGGATTAGAAATGAGTACAAGTGTTTGGAAAAATATTGAGGAATGTTTTGGATGGCATAATCTCGAATGTTATCAGTTAGGATTAGAAATGAGTCTAAGTGTTTGGCAAAATATCAATGAATCTTTTGGGTGATATGAGAGTGAAATAAGGATAAGTATAGGTGAAATTATTTTTAGGAAAACTTAGGTCCAACATTTAGAAAAATCTCGGCAAACTAGGAAAAGACAGTGCAGGAAATACACCTCTCCGCGTCGCGGAGAGGTCGTGGACCCTCACTGAAAATTGCACCAAGTGCAAATTTCATAATTTGATTCCTTTGCTTTAAAAATGAGGTAAGACACTTGTCACCCTAATGCAGACCCCTTGAACAAGAATATGAAGTCAGATTTTTAAAATTCCAAATGGATTTTTAGATATATGGAAAACAAGATTCCAGGCACTTCCGAGGCATGTTTTTGGGCAGTTTTTGGGGTCGTTTCAATATCTACCCCTTGGGAACATTCATCCCCAAATGTATAAGAGATGTAAAACACAAGAATAATCATGAAAAAATCAGTCCCAACATGAATGCAACATTACATTTAAAAGATCACTTTCAAAATCCCATTATAAGTGTGAAATCATCATAAATTGACAACTTAAACATGAATGCACATGAATGACAAAGGGGCTGAAATATAAGACTTGATAAAATTTGTCGACGGATACTCTTATTACACTTGTAGTCTCTGAAGGATGACAACCAACTATGTAGCATCTACATCGAGAATTCAAGTATTGTATACGTCATTATAGCACATAGGGGACCTTGAATTAGTACCTTAGGCTTGAGTGGAGTGGAAGATATAAGGGTACTATTTTGTATGTCCGCTTCGGCCTCCCATGAAGCACTTTCTACTTGTTGGTTCCTCCAAAGGACCTTAACGGATGTGACTTCTTTATTCCTCAATCTCTCTACTTGTCTATATAAAATCTAAATTGGAACCTCCGCATAAGTCAAGTTATCCTCAAAAACACCCACAACATCAATAGGTACAATACCATTAGGATCACCAACACATTTTCTCAAAATGGAGACATGAAACATCGGATGGACCAAATTCATCTCACTAGGCAACTTCAACTCATAAGCCACCCTACAAACCTTCTTTATCACTGGATAAGGACTAACATACCTAGGACTCAATTTCCCTTTTTACCAAAACGAATAGACCTTTCATTGGAAAAACCTTTAAATAAACCCAATCACCCACTAGGAATTCTAAGTCTCGTCTTCTTATATCGACATAGGATTTTTGATGAATTTGGGTTGTCCTCAACCTTTCCTAAATCATCTTAACCTTCTCAAGAGAATCAAAATAGCTAGATCTGACCCTAATAAGGCCACATCTCCAACCTCAATCCATCCCACTAGTGATCTACAATGTCTCCCATAAAGAGCCTGAAATGGAGCCATATCGATGCTAGAGTGCTAACCATTGTTGTAGGAAAACTCAATCAATGGAAGATGGTCATCGCAACTATATTTAAGCTCCAAGACACACTCCCTAAGCATATCCTCAAGTGTTTGAATTGTCCTCTCGGCTTGGCCATCCATTTGAGGGTGGAAGGTCGTACTAAGGTGAATGTTGGTACCAAGACCCATTTGAAAATATCTCCAAAAGTGGGAAGTAAATTGTGCGCCACGATCCGATATAATGGATAAGGGAACCCCATGCAACCTCACCAACTCATTGATGTATAACCTTACATACTCTTCAGCCCCATATTTAGTCTTGACCGGTAGAAAGAGAGCCGATTTCGTCCCCATATAAACCACCACCCATATGGAATCAAAACCTTTTCTAGTCTTGGGCAACCCAACCACAAAATCCATATTAACTACCTCCCACTTCCAAGTAGGAATCTCTATGTCTTGGGTTAGGCCATGCGGCCTTTGATGTTCTGCTTTGACTTGTTGGCAACTATGGCAACCGGAAACAAATTTGTCAATGTCCCTCTTTATGCCTCCCAACCAATACACATCCCTCAAGTCTCTATACATTTTGGTGGAACCAAGGTGGATAGAATAAGAGGAATTATGAGTTTCATCAAGAATTTTCTACCTGAAACCATCAACACATGGTACACACAACCTACCTTGGTATCTAAGGGCCCATCTCCCCCTTGTGAGAAAACCTCTATTTTATCAACTCAAACAAGGAGGATTCTAGATCTTGTTTTGTTATCACCTCATAAACCACAGAAGATTTAGAACCATCAACCACTACAACACCATTGCCCACATCTTCCAACGTTACCCCTAATCTAGCCAACCTATGCACCTCTCTATCCATCTCCCTTTGACCACCATCCATATGAGCTAGGCTACCCATGGACACCCAACTCAAACCATCCGCCACAACATTTGCCTTACCCAGATGGTAAAGCATACTCACGTCATAGTACTTAAGGAGTTCTAGCCACCTTCTTTGTCTCAAGTTAAGATCTTTTTGAGTGAAGATATATTGAAGGCTCTTACTATTGGTGAAGACATCAACATGTACCACATACAAATAATGACGTCAAACATTAATGCAAACACCATGGCGGCTAATTCAAGGTCATGGGTAAGGTAGTTCTTTTCATGCACTTTGAGTTGCCTAGAAGCATAGGCTATGACCTTACTATTTTGCATTAGTACATAGCCTAAAACAACTCTAGATGCATCATAGTGTACAACAAATCCCTCAAGCCGATCCAGTAATGACAATATAGGAGGGGACAAAAGTCTATCTTTCAATGTTTGGAAACTTTTGTCACAATCATCAGTCCACACAAACTTAACCTTATTCTGAATCAATTTTGTCATAGGAGAAGTAATTGAGGAGAACCCATTCACAAACCTTCTATAGTAACCTGCAAGGCCCCAGAAACTTCTATTGTTCGAGGGGGTCAATGGTCTAGGCCAATTCCTAATCACATCGGTTTTCTTAGGATCCACTTATATACCATCCCCTAACACCACATACCCAAAAATGCAACCTTCTTCAACCAAAATTCACATTTGTCATATTTAACATACAATCTCTCCTCCTTGAATCTTTGCAACACAACCCTAAAATGACCCATATGCTCCTCCCTACTATGTGAATAGATCAAAATATCATCAATGAATACCATAACAAAGAAATAAAGATTGGGCTTGAAGATCCTATTCATTAGGTCTATGAAGATGGCCAGCGCATTAGTCAATCCAAAGGACATCACCACAAATTCATAATGCCCATACCTAGTTCGGAAGGCCGTCTTTTTAATATCACGCTCTCTCACCCTTACTTGATGGTACCCGGACAGAAGATCAATCTTAGAGAAAAAGCTAGCCCCTGCAATTGGTCAAACAAGGCATCAATCTTTGGAAGAGGATGTATATACATCATAGAGACCATATTGAGTTACTGGTAGTCAATGGACATTCTAACTGACCCATCTTTCTTCATACAAACAACATCGGTGCACGTGATTGGCTAGGTCTAATAAATCCCTTCTCTAACAAATCATTCAGTTGCTCCTTTAACTCCAACTCCACCAGGGACATATGGTATAGGAAATGGAGATAGGTTGGGTGTCTGGAAGGAGATCTATGATAAAATCTATCTCCTTTTCGGGAGAGACACCAGGAAGGTCATTTGGGAAGACATCAAGAAATTCATTTACAACCGAAACTGACTCAATCGAAGGAACTTTGGACTCCACATCTTGACTCTCACAAGATGATACAAAAACCCCTTGGAAATCAACCTATGGGCTTAGATGAATGAGATGAACCTACCCCTCACTACTACATAATGACTTTCCCACTCTAGGACAGTTTTGTTTGGAAATTGAAACATGACCCTAAAGGTTCTACAATCAATAAAAGCATAGTATCTATGCAACCAATCCATCCCAAAGATAATATCAAAATCAACCATATCTAATTCAACAAGATCACAAGGTAAGATTTTATGCAAGATGCAAATCGGACAACTTCTATATACCCTCCTAGCAACAATAGAGGCACTAATAGGGGTAGACACCTCATTTAACTCAAGCAATAACTCTGACTCAACATGGAACATTTTAGCAACAAAGGGGGTAACAAAGGAAAGGGTGGCATCCGGATCAATTAAAGCATCTACATCAAGATCAAAGATTTTTGACGTACTAGTAACAACATCGATAACCTCACCAACCCCTTGCCTCCCATGTAGAGCATAAAATTGATTGTGCCTTGGGGCATCACCTTGAGGACCACCTCTACTAATGGAACTGCATTTTAACCCTAAACCTTGCCACGATATCTAGGACAATCTACCTTCTTGTGACCATGCTCCCCACATTCAAAACATGCATTGGAACCCTTCAAACATGGGCCCTTGTGACCCCCTTCACAACTAGGGCACACACCATTAGGAGCCACACCAACAACACCTTGGGTCCTAGGGAAGTCATTGGCAAACCCCTTATTAGTAGCATAAGAAGGCCTTTGGCCTTGAAATCTGGCACTCTTGTGGAACCTACCCTTAAACCGGGCCCTCTTGGCCTCATGACTCCACTTCTTTCTCAACTACTCATCCTCTATTTGTTTATTATATGTCATCGACCAAGACAAGTCCATGTCACTAATAAGCAAGATGGAACGACACTCTTCACTTACCAAATAGGAGACACCTATAAATAACTTATTCATCTTTGACTTAGAATACACCACCAAATGAGGAGCATACTTTGAAAGTTGATTAAATTTGAGGGCATATTCCCTCAGACTCATACCACCTTGTTTCAAGCTCATAAAGCCAACCAACTTTGCTTCCCTAAACTCAAGAGGGAAGAACAGACTAAGGAAGGCCAATTTGAATTCCTCCCAAAGCACCACATAGACATTACCCTTCTCACCTTTCCATTGATCAAACCAAAATTTGGGTCACCCCTTGAGTTGGTATGTCGCCGACTTCACCCTCTCATTTGGCCCAACACCCATGATCAATAAGATTTTGTAGATTTCATCAATAAGCTCTTGTGGATCCTCATCAACCTTTGACCCATGGAAAATCGGAGGATTCATTCTCATGAAGTCCGTTACCCTAGATCCTGGGGTAGTAGCATGAGGGGCTTAGGCCCCTTGTTGGACCTGTTTGGCCACCACTTGGGCAAGTATAGTAAAAGCATACCAGATCTCACCATTGGTAGGTTGCTCCTCGGGAGTTTGGGCCTGTCTTTATTTAGTGTTGGGCATGATCTAGCATAGCAAAGAACAATTGTTAGGGGGGAACAACTTATCACAACTCTAAAGCACAACATAGAACATAAAGAAGAGAAACATTTCCTATAACATCTCATAGCCTCCTATTCATAGTTATAGCGAGCTTCACAACCATGAATAGGATTCTATTCGACGTGATATGTTTGACTCCGCGGATCTATCAACCTAGTGATATGATACTGAGTTTTTCATGTCCAAAGCCTAGGGCCTAGATGTGACACGGCGAATGGGGAACAAGAAGGAACCCTAAACAAGCCTCATAACTTGTCATTACACATCCTTGGTCGCAGAAGCATACAAAGACATATAGATTAAGAATGGGGGCAATAAGACTAAGGGAAATCTTGCATATACGTCATAATTGAGAGTCAAGAGTCAAAACTCATACATAAATACACAACATATCTAACAAGCACCTCTAGTACATAGACAAAGCGGGGGCCAAGACAAGCTACCAAGCTCACCCTCATAGTCAATAGAACATAAAAAAGTATCTCAATACAAGGATAATAGTAACTTAGATTGAGGTCCCCGAAATGGAGGACTCACCAAAAAGCTTAGAAAAGCACCATCTAGCCACGTGGAGGAGGAGGATGATCAACTTAGGCACCGGTCCCTACAGGGTGATATCATATAGGCAAGAGTATGTGTTAGTATATTTGAATGTAGTAAATATGTGGGATGTAATGCAACAAGATATAAGCATCATAATCCAAAATGTATAACGACAGGCAATAGGCATAATATAGAAATATGACATGTATGACCAATGCATCATTAAAACATGCTTAAGTAAATCATGCTCATATAGAATATCACATGTGAAAAGGAGACCAATCTAGATTTCAAAGGTATAAACCCCTTGGGGTTGGTGATAATAGCACCCATCAAGCTTCAAGTCTCCTATAAGACAACATCAAGAAAACCCTAGTTTAAGATATGTGGATTTCATCCATTGGGTCCTTTTACCCATAGAGTCCAATCTCCCTTCTTATGAAAATTACATGTTTTCAAGTTGACATCTATGGGTATCTCTTATTATGGATTTTGATTATAAGTTATATTAGGGTTTTGCGAAATGGTGATTGATTATGCGTATTAATCTATTTCAATCTTATCCTATGAAATGGTATTGTCTATTGAGACTATGCATGTTTTGAGCTATGAAACTATGGTCTATTATGAGATTGATGATGAATTTTAAGGTATCTTACCTTAGGATTTTACTATATGTTGGTAGGTTGATTTACAATAGGTTTTCTCATATTATTTCACTCTTGAATTGGGTGATCTTGAACTAGCACTACTCACCCACCAAGTTTCTAATAAAATGTCTTGACAAGGATTCTAAAGTTGTTGACGGTCCATTACATAGCTTATAAGTCAAGTGACTTTATGATGATTGAGTGATTGCATGTATGTATTGAATTCATGAAAATTCTCTACAGTTTTGCAAGTTGACCACACTATGTTCAATCACCTTGTTGAAGGGGTGACATTCCTCAACCACCTTGATAGGGGGTGACATCCCCATACTACCATGCTGTAGGGTAGATACCTTAACCACCTTGTCACGGGGTGACATGCCCAAACTACCATGTTTAGGGGTAGATGCCTTGACCACCTTGTCGGGGGGTGACATGCTCGTACTACCATGTTGAGGGGTAGATACCTCAATCACCTTCTAAGGGAGTGACATGTTTTTTTATTCCAAGTAATAGTTGCTTGGTCTATGAATATGGTCTCTTCCCACACATATGTTATGTTTTTTAGAAATTACATGATTTGCAAGCATGTTTTACTTCTTGCTTTGATCATGTATGCCATATTGATATTATACTTATCCATTGCTTATGATTATGGATTTTGACAGTATGGGCTTATGACTTGTTACATTGCATCCTACATACTTAGTATATTCAAACATACCAATGCATACTCTATGCCTACATGATGTTACCATGTAGGAACCGGAGCGCCTCTCGATTATCCTCTATGTGGCTGGTTTTGGCATTTCAGAAGATAGTCTTTGGTGAGTCCTCATGTTCAGGGACACTCACTATGATACTCTTATAATTTAATGTCTCTTTACGTTGAACACTTGATACTATGAGGGTGAGACCAAAAAGTGTCTTGGCCCCAGCTCCAATCTATATTAGAGGTTTTATGCTATGAGCTTGACTATTGAGTATTTTATGATTATCAAAGACTTCCCTTATTTATACTCGTGTTGTTGGTATTTTTCTTCCACGATCAAGGATGTGCGATTGATATGCTAAGAGGCTTTTTTGGGTTTCCTTTGGGTTCGCCATTCACCATGACACGTCTAGGCTCTAGGCTTGTGTAGTGACAAACTTGGTATTAGAACAGTAGGTTGTTAATGGTCCATGGAATCCAATATGCCGCATCAATTAGAGTTGTGACACCCCGTAACTCCATGCCCTTATATATCTATGTTTCAGGACTCATTTGGTTAGTTTGGGGGGTATAAGGTTCATGGGAAACTTCTAGTACTTTGACGAGCTCAAGACTTCCCTACGAGTTGAGTTTTGGGTGTTGGTTCATGCAAGGGTCAATTTTGAATGACCATAAATTTTGGCACACTTGGAACTAGGTGGCCCTCAATAGGTCAACTGAAACCCATTTGCTTTATCTTTCCAATGCACTTAGTTTTACCTCTATCCGAGTTCAGGTGAAGCAATTATGATTGTTTTCATGAGACTCTCCCTTGTAGTGATGTCACACGGGCACTTTGACGGGTAGTGTGGCCTTGGACGGGCCTTATGGATGGTTTGGAGATGGAAAAGACCATTTTTGGTCTAAGGAATGGTACATGGCCAGTGTCATAGGCCGTATGGCTTGCCAATCATCTTGTCGCTAGCCAAGGGAGTGTGCAAGAGAGGCAATGTTGGCATAAGAAGAAGTGTTGGATAAGTGTGGTGCCACAGACACCTTTCACAGGCTGTGTGATGTTTGATGGCTGGTATCCTTGGACTTCGGGTGGCCTGGCCATATTTTCTTATCTAAGTATGGTGCAACGGACCACCACACAAACCATGTAGCACCACACAGCCTGTGAAGTGTTCCGTCCAAGTGACAATGTCGCTAACTTCTTCCCAAATGTCCCAATTCCAATTTTTTTTATCTAAGTCTCATCTCACGAGCACTCCACATGACTGGTGGAGTACCACTCAACTAGTCAAGCCTCCAGTGAGGCAACACTTTGACAATTTTCTCATTTGTTAACTAATGGTATTTTCGTTAATTGTAATTACTTTAATGATTTTTTTAGACTTCCAATGCTATCTTCACCTCCCCAAAGACCTAAATCCTATTCCAGAGGATCAAAATCATCACTCTTATCTCAAATATACTCTCAAATTCTCTCAAGAACCTCCACCAAGACCCCAATAGAAATTCAAGAAAATTCAAGAACAAGTTTGGGATTCCAAGGCCCACTTCCAAGCTTCCAATTGTCCCCAACTCAATTCCAAGAAACTCAAGATCTAAGGCATATGGGTTTCAATCTTTGGATCTTTTCACCCATGGTTTCCAAGCTCCCCTTTTATATGAATTTCATATTTCTAAGTTGATTTACTTATGGGTCTTATTTATAATGAATTAGACTATGAACTATGTTTTGGTTTCATTAAAGTGTGACCGTTTAAGTACTTTTTGAGCTATGAATCTTTAATCTATCTTGTGATTTGATGAAGGGTTTTGATTTATATTTCATAATGGTGTTACCAAGTATCAATGGGTGTTTTACATTGAATTTTCTTGATTGATTTTACTTTTGAATTGCATGGTATTACACTAGCACTACACACCCGCTAAGTGTTTGATAAAATGTCCAGTTATGAATTCTTGAGATATTGAGGGACCAATGCATGACTTATGAGTTGAATGACTTTATTATGATGAAGGGAATGTATATGTGTGTTGAATTCATGAAGAGTGGCTATGATGTTGTAAGTTGATTACCTTGTTGAGGGGGTACCAACCCTCAACCACCTTGAAGAGGGGGTGTCAAGCCTCTGTTTCCTTGTTGAGAGGGTGTCAAGCCTCAACCACCTTGATGAGGGGGTGTCAAGCCTTAGCTTCCTTGTTGAGGGGGTACTAAGCCTTAATCTTCTTGTTGTGGGATAGCATGCACGTACAACCATGTTGAGGGGTTTGTACCTCAATTGTCTCTCCAACGGGACAGTAGGCCTTTGAAATGCTATGTTGATGGTCTCTTCCTACATACTTAATATGTTCTATATAAGTATGATTTTACTTCAAGCATCATTCATATGTGCCATATTATTATTATGCTATCAATTGCCTATGTTTATGCATTTTGATTATGTTGCCTATCTCTTGTTGTATTTCATCCTACGTACCTAATACATTCAAACGTACTAATGCATACTCTATGCCTACATGATGTTATCATGTAGGAACCAGAGCTCCATTTGGTCATCCTCCTCCTCCACATGGCTAGTGATATCTATTAAAGCTAGTTGGTGAATCCTCCATTCCGAGGACAATGTCTATGATCTTAAACTATGTATTGATTTCTTTTATATTACTGTATGTATGACTATGAGGGTGAGCCCTGTTACTTGTCTTGGCCTCCGCACCTATCTAAGTTTAGAGGTATTTTTGACAAGTTATGTATTATGCTTGAGCTTTGACTCATCTATGTTATTCAAGTGTTTAACTCTTTCCCTTGGTCCCAATTTCCCTTGTTTATGTTTATTATATTGTTCAATTTTGCTTCCATGACAAACGATGTGTGAATGATGCTAAGAGGCTTGTTAGGGGTTCCTTTGGGATTCCCATTCACCATGTCACGTCTAGGCCTAGTTTGGGTCATAAAAAGAGTCTGATTCATTGTTGTGAAGCATCCCACAACTATGAGTAAGAGGCTGTTAGGTGTTTTAGGAAACATTTACCTCCTTCATGTTATATGTCATGCTTTAGATGTAAGCTAGGTCTTTTTCCTCTTGACTACGGTTCTTTGCTATTCTAGATCATGCCTATTCCAAGATGAAGACTAAGGATAGTCCGTTCACCCGTGGAGCAATCGACCCCTCCCACTCTTCAAGCTTCTCAAGAAGGGTGAGTGGCCTATGATGGTTTCAGGATGCTATCACCATGTTAGCCTATGCTATAACTCACCAAATCAACTAGGGGGCACAAGCTCCTTATGCTCATAATCTGGCCTCAAGGGTGAGGGATTTTATTTGGATGAATCCACAGGAGTTCCATACATCCAAGGTGGATAAGTATCCCTAAGAATTCATTGATGAGGTGTATAAGGTGTTGTCCATTATGGGGTTAAAGTTGGAGGAGAAATTGGAGTTGGTGGCTGACCAACTCAAATGGGTGGCCCAAATTTGGTTCACTTAATGCAAGATGGAGAAGGGGAATGATAATTTTATTCTGTGGGAGGAGTTCAAAGTCGCATTTCTCAACCTGTTCTTTTCTATTGAGCTAAGGGAGGCTAATATAATGGAACTTATGAACCTTAATCAAGGGTCTAAGAGTGTGAGGGAGTATGCCCTCAAGTCCAATAAACTCTCCAAGTATGCCCCACAATTGGTTACTGAATCGAGATCAAGCATGAACAAATTTGTGTCGAGTGTGTCTGACTTGGTCAATGAGGAGTGTCGTACTACCATATTAATAGGTGATATGGATTTGTCCCTCCTTATAACATATGTCGAACAACTAGAGGGGGAAAATCATAGAAAGAAAAGAAGTGGTTAGTCCAAGAGGGCTCGTTTTGAAGGTTGATTCCGAGATGCCAAGGATAGACGATTTCCTCAAGGCCACAAGTTCCAATGCCAAGGGTCTTCTGATGCTTCTAATGGAAGGTTTTCTAATGACAACCTTAGAATCCAAGATGGTGGTGGTGTAGTGCCTAACCCTATGTGCCAAAAGTGTGGTAGGAGCAATAATGGCTATGTTTGAAGTACTCTAATGCTTTCTATGGTTGTAGAGAAGTGGGTTATAAGGTAATTCATTGTCGTCGTGCTCAAAGTAAAGGAAGAAATGGTCATCCATAAGGCCAAGGTACAATTGTGAGTCAAAAGGGAGAGAAGGCCAACAAAGGGGTGCTCCAAGGCAAAATAGATTCTATGTTCTTCAAGGGAGACAAGGAGTAGATGAGGTTCCCAATGTCATCACTGGTATGTTAAAGTTTTTTGATTTTGATGTCTATGTATTGATAGACCTGGGTTCGACTCTTTCTTTTATTACTCCTTTTGTTGCCAACAAGCTTCATGTTAGTCTCAAATTATTGTGGGAGCCTTATTTGTAGTGTCTAACCCTGTTGGTGAGTCAATTGTCTATAGAAATTTTCCTTTATTCATTTTGCATAAAATCTTGCCTTATGGTTTTATTGAATTAGATATGGTGGATTTTGATGTCATTCTTGGGATAGATTAGTTACATGCATATTATGCTTCTACTTATTATAAAACTTGTAAGGTGAAATTACACCGTAATGAATGTGTCCTTGAGTGGGAGAGTTGGGATGTTGTTGTCAAGGGTAGATTCATTTCTTTCCTTCAAGTCCAAAGGTTAATTTCTAAGTGTTGTCTCTATCATCTTGTGAGGGTTAGGGATGTTGACTCCAAAGTTATTCCTATTAAGTTGGTTCCATTGTTTAATGAGTTTCTTGATGTCATTCCATATGTGCTTGAGGGAAATAGACACTGGTATAGACCTTGTTCCCAATACTCAACCCATTTCTATTCCCCTTTGCCGTATGGCCCCGATAGAGTTGAAGGAGCAAATGAGGGATTTGTTGGAGAGGTTTTATAAGGCCTAGTAATTATCTTTGGGGTGCACTGGTGTTTTATGTGAAGAAAAAGGATGGTTGTCTTAGAATGTGCATTGATTACCGATATCTTAATACGCTCACCATAAAGAACAAGTACCCTATACAAGGGATTGATGACCTTTTTGAACAACTTCAAGGATCTAGTAACTTCTCTAAGATTGATGTTTGGTTTGGGCATCACTAAGTTAAAGTGAGTGAGTGTGACATTCCCAAGACAACTTTCTAGATTAGGTATGGACACTTTGAGTTCGTGGTTATGTCCTTTGGGTTGGCTAATACGCTGGCTATATTTATGAATCTTATGAATAAGGTTTTAAACTCGACGTTGACATGTTTGTGGTCAATTTTATAGATGATATCTTGATCTATTCCCATAGTGAGGAGGAGCCTATGGATCACTTGAGGCATGTGTTGCAAATCTTTAAGGAATAGAGGTTGTATGTAAAATACGAGAAATGTGTGTTTTTGTTGAAAGAAGTTACTTTTCTAGGGCATGTGGTGTCAGGTAATGGCATTAAGGTGGATTCTAAGAAGACGGAGGTGATTAGTAATTGGACTAGACCTTTGATTCCATCGGACATTAGAAGTTTCTTGGGTTAGGCGGGTTATTACCGGAGATTTGTAAATGGTTTCTCTTTTATTGCTTCTCCCTTGACTAAATTGGCACAAATGAAGGAAAAATTCTTGTGGACCAATGAATATGAGAAGATTTTCCAAACTTTGAAAGATAAGCTTGTCTCTGCTCCTATCTTGTCTCTACCAGAAGGGTCGAAAGAGTTTGTTGTATATTTTGATGGCTCAAGAATTTGTTTAGGGTGTGTTTTGATGCAAAGTGGTAAAGTGGTAGCATATCCCTCTAGAAAACTTAAGGTGCATGAGAAAAATTATCCCACCCATGATTTTGACTTGGCGGTTATGCTTTTTTATTTGAAAATTTGGTGTCACTACATGTATGGGATTCATATTGATGTGTTTACATACCACACGTGTCTCCAATATGTGTTCACCCCAAAAAGATCTTAACTTAAGACAAAGAAGGTAGTTAGAACTCCTTAACGATTATGATATAAGTGTGCATTATCACCTCCGCAAAGTTGGCTAATGTTTTAAGTAGGATGTCTACGGGTAGTCTAGCTCATACTGATGATGGTGGCAATGAGGTGCCTAGAGAGGTTCACCAGTTGGCTAGATTAGGGGTTAGGTTGGATAAAGTTGATAATGGTGGTGTAGTAGTTGTTGATGGTTCTAAATCTTCCTTGATTGAGGAGGTAAAGGCAAAACAAGATCTTGACTCCCCCCCCCCCTTCTTACTAGAGTTGAAGGCCTTGGTGAGAGATGGTAAAGTGGAGATTTTCTCCCAAGGGGGAGATGGTGCCCTTTGATACCAAGGTAAACTGTGTGTGCCAAATGTGGGTAATTTTAAAGAATGGATCTTGAAAGAGGCTCACGATTCATAACCTATTCATTCATCCCAATTCTACACAGTTGTATAGAGACTTGAGGGAAGTGTATTAGGGGGTGGTATGAAGAGATACATTGCCAAGTTCATATCCGAATATCACAATTGCCAATAAGTGAAATCCAAACTTCAAATGTCAGGTGGCCTAGCCCAAGATATAGAGATTCCCATTTGGAAGTGGGAGGAAATCAACATGGATTTTATGGTTAGGTTGCCTAAGATTAGGAAACATTTTGACTCTATTTGGGTTGTTATGGATGGAATGACAATGTCACAGGTCAAAACTACATATGGTGGCGAAGATTATGGCAAGTTGTATATATATAAGTTGGTTAGATTGCATACAGTGCCCTTGTCCATTGGCATTTCGGATCGTGGTACTCAATTCACTTCTTAATTTTGGAGGTCCTTCCAAAGAGGTCTTAGTACCAAGGTTGAGCTTAGCACGACCTTCTATCCTCAAACAGATGGTCAAGCCTAGAGGACTATCCAAACCCTTGAGGATATTCTTATGACTTTTCTTTTGGAGTTCAAAGGTAGTTACGCTAAACATCTTCCACTCATTGCATTTGTTTACTGCAATAGCTAACACTCAAGCATTGGTATGACTCCTTTTGAAGCTCTTTATTGTAGGTATTGTAGATCCTCGGTTGGGTGGTTTGATGTTGGGGAAATGGCTTTGCTAGGTCCGCATTTGGCCATGGAATCCATGGGCAAGGTGAGGTTTATTAGGGAGTGATTGAAAATTGTCCAAAGTAGACAAAAGTTCTATTTGGATGAGAGGAGAAGAGATCTTGAGTTTAAGGTTGGTGATTGGTTCTATTTGAAAGTCTGACCCATGAAAGGTGTAGTCCGATTTGTTAAGAAAGGGAAGTTAAGCCTAAGGTTTATAGGCCCTTATAGTGTTTTGAGTAGGATTGGTAAGGTTGCTTATGAGTTGGAGTTGCCTATGGAGATGAATATAATTCATCCGATCTTCAATGTGTCCATGTTGAGAAAGTGTGTAGGTGACCCTAATGTTATAGTGCCCTTGCATGTTGTTGGTGTTGTAGAAGATAATTTGACCTATGAGGAGGTCTCGGTGGAGATTTTGGATAGACAAGTGAAGAGGTTGAGAAACAAAGATGTAGCTTCTACCAAGGTCCTCTAGAGGAACCAACAATTTGAAAGTGCCATATGGGAAGCCTAGGCGGACATGAGAAAGCAATATCCACATATCTTCCACTCTACTCAAGACAAAGGTACTAACTTAAGTCCCCTATATTATTTCAACACTTAAGTTTCAGCCGTTATGTTATTTTCCATGCATTGATATTTATGTTGACAAGCTTATGGTGATTTTTGACATTCATGTTGAGGTTTTTGAAATGACGTTTAGATGCATTTGTTGCATTCATGTCGGGCTGAAATCTTCATGATTACTTCTCTTATAAACTTTTCTTTGACATTCGAGGATGAATGTTCCCTAGGGGGAGATATTGTAACGCCCCCAAAATGCCCCAAAAATGTGCTTTGGAAATGCCCATAATCATAATTTCCATATATCTAAAAATTTGTGCATGATATCAAAAATCTAACTTCATATTCTTGATCAAGGGCTGAAATTGTGTGAGGAATGGGTATAACCCCAATTTTAGAGGACCCATAGTGAAAAATAATTTTTGAAAAATTTCGATTTCAAGCAGCCATCCGCGCCCTGGCCGCGACGCGCTAGGAGCGCGGATCAATGTTGGAGTTTCCTGTGCGATGGGTCCACTTCGTGGACTTGACGCAGACCAATGTATTGTTTTCCTTGGTTTTTCATTTCAACCCAAGGGCCTTAGGGTCATAGCCCCATGCCCACATATGCGTGAAAACACCTATACTTAGCCATTTTTCAACTTTATACCACTTGTAACATTCTCAAAACCCTCTCAAAGTCTTAACCAAATATTTCATCAAAATTCAAGTGTCCCAAGCTTAATTCCGGATCTCAAAAATACAAATCAAGCTTCAACTCTCCTTCAAGTCTACATTAAAAAAAACCAAGTTTAAGGTATGTGGGTTTCATCCATTGGATCCTTTCACCCATGGAGTCCAATCTCCCTTTTTATGAAAATTACATGTTATCAAGTTGAATCATTTATGGGTATCTCTTATTATGGATGTGATTATAAATTATATTGTGGTTTTATGAAATGATGATTGATTATGCATGTCTATCTATTTCAAGCTTATACTATGAAGTGGTTTTGTCTATTTAGACTATGCATGTTTTGAGCTATGAAACTATGATATATTATGAGATTGATGATGAATTTCAAGGTATCATATATGAGGGATTTACTATATGTTGGTGGGTTAATTTACAATTAGCTTTCTCATATTATTTCACTCTTGTATTGCATGATCTTGAACTAGCATTACACACCCACCAAGTGTTTGATAAAATATCTTAACAAGGATTCTCAAGTTGTTGATGGTCTATTACATGGTTTATAAGTCTAGTGACTTTATGATGATTGAGCGCTTATATGTACTTACTTAATTCATGAAAAGTATGTATAGTGTTGCAAGTTGACCATACCTTGTTGGTAGGTGACATGCCCAATCACCTTGTTGAGGGGGTGACATGCCTCAACTACCTTGTTGAGGACTGACATGCCCATACTACCATGTTGAGAGGTAGATACCTTGACCATCTCGTCGGGAGGTGACATTCCAGAACTACCATATTGAGGGGTAGACATCTTGACCTGTCAGGGGGCGACATGCCCGTACTACCATGTTGAGGGTTAGATACCTCAATAATCTTCCAAAGGTGTGACATGCCTTTGATTCCAAGAAATAGTTACTTGGTCTATGATTATTATCTCTTCCCACACATGTATTATGTTCTTTACAAGTTACTTGATATGCATGCATGTTTTACTTCTACTATGGACCATGTATGCCATATTGATATTATACTTATCCATTGCTTATGATTATGCATTTTTACTATATTGGCTAATTTTTGTTGCATTGCATCTTAGATATTTAGTACTTTCAAACGTACTGATGCATACTATATGCCAACATGATGTTACCATGTAGGAACCAGAGCACCTCTGGATTATCCTCCACGTGGCTAGTTATGGCATTTTGGATATATGCTTTGGTGAGTCCTCAAGTCCGGGGACACTAGCTATGCTACTATTATTATTTGATGTCTCTTTATGTTGAACACTTGATACTATGAGGGTGAGTCCGAAAAGTGTCTTGGTCCTCGCTATAATATATGTTAGAGGTGCTATTGGAACAACTGATGTATTTATGTTATGTGCTTGACTCTTGAGTATTTTATAATTATCAAAGACTTCCCTTTGTCTATTTTTCTCTTATTTATATCTCTTATTGTTGTTATTTTTCTTCTGCGACCAATGATCTGTTATTGATATTCTACGAGGCTTTTTTGGGGTTCTTTCCTGTTCTCCATTCATCATGTCACGTCTAGGCCTTAGGCTTGGGTTGTGAAAAAATTTTATTGCCTTGTCCATAGCTAAAGTTGAACATATCATTGTTGTAGCTTGCTGCTTATAATTGCTCTGGATCAAGTAACAATTCAAGGACTTTGGAGTTTTGATAGATACCATACCCTTTATGTGCAATAACACAAGTGCACTAAACATGGCCAAGAACCTTGTTCATCATAAGCAAAAGAAGCACATTGATGTAAGACATCATTTTCTCAGGGATCAGGTTAAGAAGGGAAATATCTGCATGATGTTCTATAGCACAAAGGATCAAATAGCCGACATCTTCACCATGACACTTGGTAGGGACCAGTTTGAGAGGAATAGAATGAGACTAGGATTGATAAAAAAGAAGCAATTTGAGCCTCTATGATAGTGATACTTCTCTTATTTTTTGCTAGAACTCCTATGTAGGTATCTTGTTTGATTTATAGTATTTTTAATTCTTATTTTTACCTTGTAGGTTAGCATGATCGACAATCTCATAGGCGCTGAAGAAGTAACCTTGAACGAAATTCATTCAAGCATCTTTGATCATCTGGGACCTAGTTCCCTTAGAATATTAGTATTCCTTGGATAACATTACCACATTAATGAGATCTTCCAGAACCTTTCATGTTGACTTATCTTTTCTAAACAGATTTCACTTCGACCCAATCCCCAAAATGACACAACCATTCGAGGACAAGACACGTCTTTTCCCTTTCTATAATGTGCCTTAAACCTACCAACTTCTCTCTAATCTTTATGTTTGATCTATCTCTTTCCTAGCTCACTCTCTAGCCCAATCCCTCTATAATATCTCATTCTTCTTAAGTTTCAAACAAGCAAATGTCTTCTAGGAACAAGGCACCTTTGTCCCTTAAAATTGACACACCTTATTGTACACCTATCCATATTCCTATCAAACCTAAGAAGTTGCACTCTTTGACCCATACGATTTCTCCATCATCTCCTTCACCCACCTTTCCTTCTAAAACTGAACCATCTCTTCAAATTGTGGGTCAAGATCATTCCCCTGATTCTCCCACTGGGGCACCTAGTTTCACCACTAAAGGGCTTCCTCCAAGCATTGTTGCAAATGCTTCTACTGAAGATCATCCTACATCATCTCAACCAGGTCCCGCTTCCTCCACCATATCTGAAAAATACTTAGATGGAGACTTGTCGGCTGAAAAGGGGAAGGAGTTCACTAGTTTGGCTGAGGGGGAAGACTGGGTGCTTAAGGGGATTGTTGAACTTAAAGGGGATGATCTATTTACTAGGGAGGAGGCCAAACCACCTGATCTTCAGTTGGTTTTGTCTACTCCCATGTTTGATCAAACTCCCATGAGTGAGGACAAGCAGGCCTATCACTATTACTGAGAATATGGAAGGTGAAGAGAAGGATGAAGATGATGTATGCCAATTTGGAAGCTTACGAAGATTGCTCCAAATGTCTCATCAAATCAAAATTCAGCAATGGACCAGGCTACTACTAACAAAGGAAAAGGGAAGCCAATGAGGATGCTCTAGCAATCACCAAGGTCTGCCCCACTAGCGGGACTCACCACAAATTGAAAGTTATGTAATGGCAGTAAGTAAGTCCAAAGCTACCAAAAAGAGAAAACTAAGGACTACCACTATTGTTGAGGATAAGGAAATTCGGAGTTAAAATTTGTAGATGTTGATGATAAAAAGGAATATAATGTGATTGAGTTTGATGAGGACGTAATGCTTCTCAAACTGCACTCAGAGATAACCAAGGCCTCGTCGAAAGGGCCCAAGAGCTTTAAGAAGGATAAATCGAAGAAGAGGGAAAAAGGGAAGTCAAAATGGGGTGACCCTGTTTCTACTAGGGGACCAGGCTTATAGGTAAAAAGGGCAAAGAAAGAAAAATTGTTGAGTAGGGAAGACTAGCCAAAGTTTTGGAAAAGTAAAAAGTACTTAGTGGGCGAGTGTTTGAGCCTAAAGCAAAAGGAAAGCCAGGTATGAGGGACTTGGATGATGTTGTTTTTCTATAAGGTTGGGACCCTGAATAAGCCAGGTATGAGGGACTTGCAGCTGTGTCGAATATGTTTTTGAAAGTGCAGTAACAACTATTGTGAGTTTGTCAATAAGGTCCTTTTGCCACAGATAGAAAAAAGGACAACTGGTACCTTTTCCTACTTGTTCCTTGTGGCAGACCTCAGTAAATTGGAGCCAATCAATCTCCCTGCTTGATGATTAAGCACATAACCATAGTGATGACCATGAAAGATGGAGTGTGAGTGTGGTGAAGGGAGCACCAAGTACCATCAAGCAGGTTTTCTCCCGAACTACTTAGGTGGAGTGTGAGTGTGGTGAGGGGAGAGCTGGTACCAGAATGTCTTAAGTCTCTAATCTGATTGCTCAACAAGAGGATGTAAAGGACCAAGTGGAGGAGTTAATTGCTGTAGTAGCAGCCAAGGATGTTGAGCTTATGACTTTGAAAGCCCTATTGGATTACAGTGTATTTTATTTGTATGATTAAATTTAAACGAAAATAAAGGGATTTAAAGCTCAAACGAATTTAAAGAAAGGAGGATTACAAAAGGAAAATCAAGCAGACAGATTAATTGATTAGATTGAATATAATGTTATACATTATTATATATGTATACAAGCTTGAAGAAATTGCAATTTGCAATTTTTAAATTGGGAGTAAGCTTCCACGTTGTAGTAACAAGAATGAAGATGGCACGCGCACGTGAATGCCCAATGCTTTTCGATTTTGGGTTTCTCAATTTGTTTTGGACTCAATTATTTTATTTGAATTTTTTTTCCTACACCTGTAAATATTTGATAAAATTAGTTTTTCGATAAATATTTTACCTAGAGAGAAACAGAAGCCGTCATGGAGGCCAGAGAAGTTTGGTTTCATCTTTTCTTCTATATTATTAGCTATATTATATTTATCTTTGAATGATTTGTGGTAATTTCTTCATGTCGATGTGAAGTTAAACTTCTCATTCTAAGATTGTGGTAGCTAATAAGATGATTGTTTGGTCATTATTAATTTGAGATAATTATTTATCATATTAGTTGTTTCTATATTCCTTTAATCTATATTTTTTAGTGTGGCCAATCGTGAAATACACTTGTTGTCTGCTTTGGATTCGAGAGATGCTGGAGTGGATAAACATAGGGTGTAGGGATCTAGTTTGTTCTAACAGACTCAGATGATATGTGTGTATGGGAGACTTGTGACACCTACCCATCCACCTCACTTGGTTCAAATATAGGAAGATTTATTTAATGCATTTTGACTGATCATGTCTATCCCCGCCAACGATGTAGTAAGGTTGTCAATAGATTAGGCCAGTAGAGGTGTGCAACCATACTTACTTAAATTAAACCATGTGAATCAACAACTAGATAGTTAAATAACTTAATGAAATTGATGCTAAACTTTTTTATTAGCTAAATCATCATCTTAGATCGATTCATTCATTCATTGTATAGAAATATCTCTTATTTTGGTTAATTGTTCACTTCTTAAATAAATAATTGTAATTAATATAACTTAGTAAATAATTGATTGACAAATCCTTTGGGTTCGACATCCTACTTCTAAAAAGAGTCACTATATTACTTGGGTTGACCACGTACACTTGCATGTGCTAGAGAAGCAACGAGTTTTAGGAATCATTGCTGGGGACTTATAAATTAATTATTTTTCCATATTAATCTCTTTATTTATTTAAGTTTCTATCTTTTATTTTTAGTCTTATTTTTTTAGTGTCACTTTTTTTCCTTCTTTGTGTGTTTTTAGATTTTCTGCAGACTAGGGGAAGTTTGAGTACCCAAAATTTGAAGCAAAGGAGCAATTTGATTTTAAGTTTGAGGTGCGTATGGCCCTCAATGAATATTGAGAGAACATGCTTCTAGCAAGGTCTAAAGACCTCAGTGAGTGTTCCTAACCCTTGTTTTAAGTTTTAATTAATGCTTTGAGGACATAGCATCTTTTCAAGTGTGGGGTAGGAATTCTTCCATATATATTATTGAGGGTGGAGTGTGCTTTAGGGTTTGTTTTATATTTGTTAAAAAAGCAAAAAAAAATTAAAAGAAAAAAATTAAAAATTTTCAAAAAAACTACAAAAGTTATTTTATTTCTTTATTTTTAATATCATTTTTTCATTAGTAGAAGCATTCTTAGCCCACATCTTAGTTTTTCTTTTCGGTTCTTTTCCATAGGGGATCCCTTTGAACTGAGTATCTTTTATTTATTTTTTAACTTTTAGGAAGTCAAGTTTATTTACTTTATTTTTATTTTATTTTTTGGAGAGAAAAGAAAAAATCTTTGACTTCTTTGATACTTACTATTTAGGCCTAATCTTGAGTAGTACTTTCCTTCATCAATTTGGGTTATGAGGCACATAGAAGAACAAAATTCATGTTTTGGTTAGCGTTACATACCTGAAAGTTTTGAATCTTGAACTAACTTTGAGGAATTCACAAGATTGTCTTCAAACACTAGTCCTTTTCTCTCTTGAAACCTTGCTCCCACGTTTGAGAGAGTGATTTAGTGCGAAAAGGTTGAACTGACATGTTTAGGATTTTATTTAGGTGTAAAAATGTCATTTTTAGTCTTTAAAAGGGTGGAAAAAGACCAGAATAATTTTTCATAAAAAGTTTTCAAAAGTCATCTACGGGCCAATCCACGGCCAGTAGAAAATTCCGCGGCCCATAGGGACCCTTCTATAAACTTTTGGGCAAATCTTTGGGTCTCTGGTTCACTTTCACTAGTCCAATCTACGACCCTTAAAAGGTTCTACAACTCATAAATTTCATAAAGTCTAAAGTAAAAATTATGTTATAGGAATTTTTCCCACAAGTTAGCAGATGGGCCTTACTTTAATCGACGGCCCATCTGCATCTGGCAATCTCTAGTAAAATGGTCATAACTTTTGACTTCAAACTCCAAATGAGGTGAAATCAGTTGTGTTAGAGAGCTAATTCAAAGGGCTTTCATTTGGTGGGTCATGATACATCTAATTCTTTATATCCTAAGAGTTATGATCATTTAAATTTACCCTTACATTATCCAACATTAGAAACTCATTTTATGGGAAAGTTTTGAACTCAACAACGTAAAGGTCTCTTATGACTCTAGTACACTTCCCAAATATAAGAATAAGGCTTAAAATATGGTTATATGTGAGGATAATATTATTGGGTGTCACAAAATATTTGAAATTAGTAATAGAAAGAAGAAGAAAAATGGTATTCTCAATTGAAATATAGTCACTCTTCATTCGAGGACAAGTGATCCCAAGGGGGAGATAATGTTACATCCAATAAAATTACCAAAATAAACCTAGATGAGGGAAAGCTTGCACAAAACATCTTCTTAAACTTTTTTCAGCAAATTTGATACCAGAATCATGACCAACACAAAAACATATTATGCAAAAATGGTCTTGGTTGATTTTTAGAGCAACCGAATTAAAATATAATTTTTGGAGCAAAGACATAATTCCATAAGAGTGCGAGATAGGTTCGCATCGCATATTTGTCTTGGATTTTCACTTAATGATGATTTAAATATTTTCTACAGGATTAAAAAATTGATCAGAAAATTTTCAACAAAAATTGCACTAGGAGTGTCCAAGTTCGCATCGCACCGTAGTACAATATATATGTTATTTTTAGGGATATTCCAGACTTTTCCCTACCCTCTTAAACATAACCCTGACAAATACATGTTATTTTTTAAAAGAGTTTTTAAACCCATTCCTTAGGCTTATACGAGATTGTAGCAAGAGCTAGGGCTAAGGAGAGAAGCAAAAGAGCTAGGGCTAAGGAGAGGAGGAGAAGAGCTAGGGATTTGAGCAATTTGGGAACAAACCTTTGCCAACTGATCGTTAAACTTTATCCCAGGTATGTAAGGCTACCTAAAGTGTTGGGAAGAGTTCATCCATGCGTCCTTTCATCCTCAAGAGCAAATTAGAGTATAGGAATTTCAGCAGAGAAATGTCATAATCTTAATCTTTGAGTTTTTCTTACTTATTATTAAGTTTTCATGTATATTTATGAGTAAATTAAATAGTTGCATGCTGGTTATAAGATACTCAATTGCATGATCTCATGTAATACTTGTTGCATTAGTTGGGTTGAGATCATGTCTGTGAGTGTCTGAGTTGAGAAACTTGAGCATGAGGAGCATATTTTTGGTCTATACATATGTAATGGGCATCTTACATGTTTTATATGATCAACATATTTTTCTTGAAATTGCATTAACTCATGAAAATGCACTATATCTTAAGTTTTAATGTATCATGTCTTAATTTAAGCCTTTCAAGCCTTGTTCTTGCATATTCGAGGATGAATATTCCCAAGGGGATACCACGTAAGGATCCAGATGTTGTACGGCCTCATTGGAGCTTGAAAGAATTTCAATTTTGGAAAGTTTTAGAGTAAGGTGATGCTTTGTGGGAGCTTTCACGGTCCGTGTGAGGTCACACGGCCTGTGAACCTTGGCCTCATGAGGAGTGTTTGGCCTTAAATGTGTAGTTTTAAACTAAGGCACACCACAAAAGGACCCTTCATAGTCTATTTGACACCACAAAGACCGTGTGGTGGCCTTATCTTCAAATTCGACAAGTTTTAGAGCCAAGTAAAGTGGTACAACTAGTGGTACTGTCCATGTGGAGGGGTAAGATCCATATGCCCCTCCATATGGGCTCTGGATTGAAAATTTTTTATATATAAAATCACCATCTCAGAACTTTATAATGGCAAAATTTTCTAAGGGAGGGGGGACGAGCAATGGTATGGCCCATGTGGCCTTCCATAGGAGTGATTTCATTGAAAAATTCCAAGTATGGGGTTACTATTTCGGACCTTCATCAAGTGAAATTTTCCATATGTTGGTTCAAGGACAAGTATATAGTCCGTGTGGTGTATCACAGACCATATAGTCCTCCTTGAAGTGATAATTTTCAATTTTTCAACTCATTACATTAATGACATTTTTGTAATTATGATTTATTAAAAGGGTCTTTTGTAACTTCCTCTGTATCCTAAAGACTTCCTAATGAACTAAACTTCATTCCTCTCATTCAAAATTTCTCTCAAGTCTCTTTCAAAGAACTTTTGTGGGTCTTAAGCTTGGGGATTAAGGAAAGACTCTTTCTTCACCCACTTTCTTCTTGAATCTTCTTCATTAGCTAAGGTATGTTGATTTGATTCATGGTCCCTTTCAACGAAGAAGACCTAAAATCTTTTCAAATGATTTTTCATGGATTAAAGCTTACTTTAAATGTGGATTTTCAATATTATTGCTTATTAAATTCTATTGATATGTGGGTTGTGTTTATTTAATGATTTTAAAGTGAATAAGGCCCTATATGATGAAAGCATTGAAGTTATGAAGTTATGGAAGTGCATGTCCCCTTTAAAGCTTGATTTGCACATGTGTAGACTATATTATGTTTTAAATGTGAATTTTACTTATGTATTTACCTAAATTTTATAATGTATTATTGATTATGTTTGAATCACTATTGTCTATGCTAATCTCATCTCATTTGTAGTATATGGATTTATGAGCATGGAATTTTATGAAAAATATTAACTGAGTTAAGCCAAATTTTGTGTATGTAAATGATTTTGATAAGACATTATTTATGACAACAATGTGATCACATATATGTATATTAGAATTGTCTCTTTGAGCATTTTGGATGTTTAAGCATCATGTGATAATGTGAATATGTCATTCCTATGCATAAAAGTGTGATATGAAATGTGAATTGGCATTTGAGCCCAAGTGTGAATTATTAGGAATGATGTTTGGATTTTAAGCATAAAAATATACTGAAATACTTTGATAAGACTTGCATCTCTTTTGAAAATATGTATATGTTTACGTATTCTTATGGGATGATGATTTAGCATCGATAGATTAAGGGTATCAGAGCTATCCCCAAAGGATCTCTCTCTTTCTTTGAACTATGTGTCAACCATAGGTATATGTGAAAATCTTATTCAAAATGGGGGTGCCCATAAAAAAGGTTAATTCTCCGAAATTGGGGTGCTCATAATGAGAAGAATGATATTATATGATAGGATATAATGTGAAAATCCTATCCAAAATGGGAGTGCCTATAAGGAAGGTTGCTTCTCTGAAATGGGGGTGCCTGTAAGGTAAAGTATGCTTTACCCTTGGCAAGTAGACCACCTCTTTACTGGTTAGGGGATTTCATTGGGATGCTAAGTAATAGCTCACTCGGTCTTACTCATCATGTCGGTTGAGGTCATATTCCCACAATATATGAGCATTTGTTCATTTCATGCATCATTGGTTTCATGGCATATCATATACAACATTTCTTGCTACATATCTCTTTCTATATTTTGTTCCCTTCATCTAATATTGAATGCAGGTTTGGAAATTCATATGCAACGCATGTCCGCATACTTATTACATTCAAATTTACTAATGCATACTTTTGTCTACATAATCTAACCATGTAGGAATCGAGGACTTTAGCCACCACCGTGTGACGTCTAATTTGGATCTTGAGATTTGCTTGTCGTGGTGAGTCCTATCTTCCAAGGACAAATCATCATTCCTCTATCTATGGTGTTTGATTTACGCTATTTACTTTGAGGGAGAGCCCAGGGTATGTCTTGGCCCTTGTCCTATCTTATGACTAGAGATATTGTTGGACATCTTCTAAACTCCCTCACGATTATATACAAAGTGTTATGATTGGAGGTTATGTGAATGGCTTTGACTACCAATTGGTTATCGTTATATGAATTGGTTATGAGGTTTATGATATGCTCATATGTATGTTGTGAAAGATCTTGTCCTGAATTACCCCTATAGAGTGAGTCATACTTACCCACCGCTTAGTATTTATGTGCTTTGTGAATCCATGTTACTACCATTCCCTATGGCATCCCCATAGCCTATAACCTATTCTCCTGTTCCTTATAATTATGTGTTTACTATTCATTTACGCTTTCGAACTAACGAAGTGAATAGGGATACTGTTAGGCTTTTTTGGGGCTCCCAAGTTCCCATTCGCCATGTCAATCCTAGGCCCTAGGTACGAGTTGTGACAAATGTGGTATCAGAGCACTATGTTTGTAAATGGTCCTTGGAGTCCAACATGCCTCGTCAAGTAGATCCTATTCGTGAGTGTGATGTGCACCATGCTTATGATTGGGTGGCTATGACGATGTTCTAGGAATTGTTTCACTTCGTCATGTGTTAAGTTATTCTATGGATTGAATTTTTAATTTCCTTATCTTGATGGTGTCATTGCTTTAATACAGAAGATTCCTCGAGGAAGAGCTCCCTTACAAAGATCGGCCCTGGCTAATGAGGGTAAAACATGTCAAGGGCCTATAGAAGAGCCTATCTCTAATGGAGAATTCTATACGGACTTTGCTATGCTTTCCCAGGTGGTCACCTCTCAATCTAGGTAGGTTAATCCTCTTCAAGATCCCACCCTCGCTTCTAAGGTAGAGATTTCACATGGATGAATCTTCCGGAGTTTTAAATGTCAAAGGCTAATGAGGTTGCTCAAGATTTCATTGATGAGCTCACAAAGGTGTTGACTATTATGGGTGTCACTTCTAAAGCGAAGGTTGAGTTGGCTTCTTATCAGCTGAAAGATGTAGCCCAAGTCTAGTACACCCAGTGGTCGTCGCAAAGGGTTTGTGGTAATGCTGTTAATTTGGAAGGATTCAAGTTTGCCTTTCTACATTGTTTCTTTCCACTTGAGCTTAAGGAATCTAAGATGACTAAGTTTATCATCCTTAAATAGGGTGATATGAGTGTGAGGACTATGCCCTCAAGTTCACAAAGCTCTCAAAGTATGCTCCCATGCTAGTCATCCCCAGTACAAAATGCACAAGTTTATTTCAAGTACACCTGATTTAGTTGTATAAAAATGTCGTATGACTATACTTATTTGGGATATGGACGTCTCCAGGATCATGACATATGCTGAACAGATTGAGGTAGAAAACCTTAAGGAAAGGAACGTGCATGATGCTAAGCAGTCTCGTTATGATAGTAGGTTCTCTAGCTCCAAGAGTGGTGGTTACAGTAACTTCCAATAGGTCCAAGGTTCTCATGATCGGGTTGGCATTTCTAGAGTGCCTCATCTTAGGGAACAAGCTAGTGGTGGACTAATGCCTCCCCCATGTAATACTTATGGGAAGAATCACCCGGGTACTTGTTGGATGAATTTGGATACATGCTTTGGGTATGGTGATAAGAACCACAAGATTTCTAATTTACCTAGGGTTGTTCAGAGAGATAAGGTAAGGTGGCTCAAGGTGTTCTAGCCCAGGAAAAATCTCCTAGGGTGTTTCTTCAAGAAACAAGAGGTTTGATGCTCTTCATGTCTGTCAGCAGGTTAAAGAGGACTAAGATGTTTTGATGGGTACTTAAAGTCTTTGTTTTTAATACTTATTCTTTGCTTGTTCCAGGTGTAATTTTTTCTTTTGTAACTCCTCTTTTGGTCGTTAAGTTTGGTTTGAGTCTTGAAATTTTTAGGGACCCTTTTTTGGTTCCTATAGATGAATCTGTTGTTGCTCAAAGACTTAATTGGGATTGTCCTATTTAAGTGTTGCACAAAGCCTTTCCATGTGACCTTTTTGAACTCAAGATGTTTGATTTTGATCGATTGGCTTCATTCCTCATATGCCTCTACAGATTGTAGAACCCGGAAGCTAAAGTTTCAACTTCCGGATGAGCCCGTTGTTGAATGGAAGGGTAGTGACTCCGCCATTAAAGTTTGATTTATTTCCTACCTTAAGGCTTGGAAGATGATCTCCAAGGGGTGTATTTACCATATTGTGAGGGTCAAGGATATGGAGTCTGACTCACCTACTCTTGAATTGGTCCCAGCAGTGAATGAGTTTCCGGATGTGTTCCCCGAAGACTTGCCCGGTATTCCTCCTGAAAAGGAAGTAAACTTTGGCATAGATCTTCTCTCAGATACTCAACCTATCTCTATTTCTCCTGGTCATATTACACCGACTAAGTTGAACAAGTTGAAGGATTTTTTTGAGAAAGGTTTCATTAGGCCAAGCATATCTCTATGGGGTGCTCCGGTATTATTCCTAAAAAAGAAAGATAGATCTCTTCAGATGTGCATTGATTATAGGCAATTGAATAAGGTAACCATTAAGAATTAGTATTTGTTACCTAGAATCCATGAATTGTTTGATCAACTTCAAAGAGCTACCCATTTCTCAAAGATTGACTTTCATTCCGGTTATCATCAGTTGAAAGTTAGGGAGTTCCTAAGATGGCTTTCCAGACTAGATATGGATACTTTGAACTTATGCTGATGTCATTTGGTTTAACTAATGCCCTGACCGTATTTATAGATCTTATGGATCGGGTGTTCAAGCCATTCCTCGATAGTTTTGTGGTTGTCTTCATTGATGATATCCTTATTTATTCCTGAATTGAGCGGGAGCATATGGATCATTTGAGGTTGGTTCTTTAAACTTTGAGAGAGAAGAAGTTGTATGCTAAGTTTAGCAAGTATGAGCTTTGGTTGGGTGAAGTAGCTAGTTAAAGTGTCATCTGGTGATGGTATTAAGGTTGATGCGAAGAAGATTGAGGCTATGAAGAATTTTCCTAGACCATTGACTCCTTCCGATATTTGGAGTTTTCTTCGGTTGGATAGCAATTATTGGAGGTTTGTTAAAAGGTTCTCACCTACTGAATTTCCATTAACTAAGTTGATCCAATAAAAGGCTAAATTTGTGTGGTTAGATGAATGTGAGAGGATTTTTCATACTTTGGAGGATCGGCTTACATCGGCTCCTATTTTGACTTTACTTAATGGCCTAGATAGGTTTGTAGTGTATTGTGATGCTTCTCGAATTGGGTTGGGTTGTGTACTTATGAAACATAGTAAGGCGATAACTTGTGCATCAAGATAGTTGAAGGTGAACGAGCATAACTACCTGACTCATGATCTTGAGTTAGCAACGGTGGTGTTTGCCTTGAAGATTCATAGACACTATTTGTATGTGGTGCACGTTGATATTTTCACCGACCATAAGAGTTTGCAATATGTGTTTTCTGGAAGGGATGTTAACTTGAGAAAAAGAAGATGGTTGGAACTCCTTAAGGACTAAAACATGAGTGTATAATACTATCCCAGCAAGGAGAATGTTGTAGTCGATGCTCTTAGTAGGCTATCTATGGGAAGTGTCGCTCAGGTAGAGGAGGACAAGAAGGATTTGGGAAAAAAAGTTCATTGTTTGGCTAGATTGGGTGTTAGTTTGCCCGACTCTAATGATAATGGTATTCATGTTAAAAAAAAGGGTGGAATCTTCAGTGGTTATTGATGTAAAAGCTAAGCAAGATCTAGATCCATCATTGGTTGAATTGAAGAGGTAGGTTGCTGAAAAGAAAATAGAGGTGTTCTCCCAAGGGGAGATGGTGTGCTTCTGTATCAAGATTGGCTATGTGTTCCAGACGTGGACAATCTTAGGAGAGTAATCATGAGCAAAGCCCATAACTCTCATTATTCTATTTAGCCGAGATCGACTAAGATGTATAGGGATTTTCGGGAGGTGTACTGGTGGCATGGTAGTAAAAAGTATATGGCCAAGTTTGTATTCGAATGTCCTAATTATTAACAAGTGAAGGTAGAACACCAAAGGTGATACACCTAGGCATATCATGCAACCCCACAAACTCTTAGATGCACAACCTTGCATAATGTCTGGCACCAAAAGTAGTCATGACCGGTAGGAAATGAGCCGACTTAGTCATCCAATAAAGGATAATCCAAATGGCGTCAAATTGCCTTCGGGCCTAATTCAAATCAACCACAAAATCTATATTCATATCTTCCCACTTCCAAGTAGGAATCTAATGTCTTGAGTCAAACCACCGGAAAGGCTACTATATAACATACCAGAGTTGCTGCCAAAGCCGGGAATACTCAAGCTCTTGTTGCTCGCTCTCTTCAGTTTGAGGAGGGAGGCAACAATGAGAGAGGTTTACCACAGATGACTCTATCTGGGGAGGAGTCCAATTTTGAGGGAGGCTCTAAGGATAGATCAAAGACAAAGCCCTCTGCAACACCTAGATCATCACCATCTGCACTAGATACTCTCACTAACAAGTGGTGCATCGAGGGCATGTGAGATATATTTGTGTAGGGAACACAACAGAATGAATGGGGTAAGCTAGCCCACTCCATTTATGAGGAGCCCAGAGTCATCACCGATAAACTCAACTATGTCCCCGGCCTCCAAGACATGATGATCAGATACGGGCTCAGGTGGTTGACCGGATCACTTGAATAATACTCCTCTATCATGGTCAGGTAGTTCTATGCATCCTACGTAGCCACTATCCAACTTACTCTTCCCAAGGGGAATAAGCCCCTCACTTAGCCTTGACTGACTGAGACAAGAGTGAGGGGCTAACGGGTGGATATAGCTATGGCCACCATCTGCCGCATGTTATTTGGTATTGAGTTTCATACCCCCAGATCCACTGTAGAGTTTGAATACAGGGTAGGCAGATGAGGGATCCACTAGTGATGAAGGATGCTAAGAGACGAGCCACATTGATGAGATAGGTGGCCGAATATATTGTAGAGCAGGGTATGGAACCTGCTTGGGTAACCACTCGCTTGGAGCCTATTGTTAAGGCTTTGTTGAGTTTCACCACCAAGTTTTGGTAGACAGTTGTTCGTTCACATATCCGACCGACAGTTTCAGATAATACTCTTACACCAGAGCATGCAGTTTTGGTTACCAGCTCTTCGCTGGCTATGAGATTCACTGGGCCCACCTTATTGTTGAGCAGATCCATAAGGCCGTACTAAAGAGGTCCACCTCTATCCTGTTCCCGCACTTGATTTACATCTTTGTCTAGAGTCGAGGTGTAACACTCCAACATTTTTTTTAAGCTAATATGGAGTCATCTTTCATATGATATGTGATTTTAATTGAGGATTCTTAATTGAGCATAGATGTTAAAGTCAATTTCTTAGTATAGGAATAGAATTGAAACTGATTTGAGGTCGTAATTCTAATGTATGATTTTATAAAAGTTAGGTGAACCAATAACTTGTAAGTTGTATATATATTATAGGATCAATATCTAAGGATTTAAAGTATATTATGTGTGATTTAGAGTCATAAAGGATCTTTTATATCAAGCCAAGTTCAAAGAATTTCTAGCAATTAAATTTTCATATGAGTCAATAGAAGGGTCAACTTCAAATGACCATATCTCCTAAATTGTTATTATTTAGATGACCCATAATATATCAAATCTAAGATATTCGAATTAGCTTTCTAAAGCATCTAATTTTGCATAGTCGGAGTTCGGAGTAGAAAGTTATGACCTTTTTAGTGAAGAGGTGCAGAGCTGTCTAAAAGTCCGCGCACGGAGCGCGTCGCGAACCCTCACTAGATGTGTTAATGAAATTTTTTCTTTATAATTTGAGGGTATTTTTATCCTAAAACCTTTAGGGGTCTATTTATGGCCTCCAAAATATATAAAATATCAGTTTTCATGATTAAAACCTTCTCCCTTCTCTCCTAAACATAAACCCTCAAGAATCATCAAGAAAATCATCAAGTTAGGATTAGCTTCCAAGATTCC